>VXBN01002257.1:7713-40221 GCA_013397395.1 Sinosuthora webbiana
TGTTTTTTTTGTTATTTTCTTTCTTCTTTTTTTTTTTTTTTCAATTTTAAATTTTTGCTGTATGAACCATAAAATAAAAGATGTAATTTTAATTCATCAGTAACATACTAATTTTTTTTTAAACACCTAATGAAATCTTTGGTATTATCCTCCTGGATTACAGGATTCTGAATAAGCTAGATAACTTAGCTAGATAAATAAAAAAAACTGTAAGAGGATTTGTCATTGGCCAGATTTTCTAATTAAAACAATTCTTGTGTGGTCCAGCTCTGCATGAGTGCACATGCCTATGTCTCTCCTGATTTACCTGCTGCTTTAATAACTTATAAATAAATCTACCAAATTGCAACCATATTTGACAAAAGAGTGTGTACCTTAGATAGAGAAATCTTAACAAGGTTCATCAAATTAAGTTGGCAGGGAGAAGAGAGAAAACCTACCAGTATTCTAGCTGAGGTTTAGTTACACTGTAAGCTCTGCTTTTCATTGACACCAGGCACTGAACACAAGGAACAGCCCAAAAAACTTATCTGTACGCAATAAAAATTTTAATTCGCTCATTCATTTTTGCCCTGGAAGAAATTAAGAGATTAGTTACCAATGTCAAACAATGCCAGAAGATATATCAAGTCAGCAAGTCTCCTTTCTTCTGATTCTTCTTCAGAGACAGACATTTTGTTTTTCTTTGTAAGTGGCTGTGAAGAGCTGAAGGCAAGAAAGTTCCAGAATAAAAGAATTTCAGGTCAATCAAATACAATATATTGAGTGTGCATGAGAATATTCTACAACATGGAGGTCAACAGCAACCAAATATCTCATCCCTATGCCAGGAAATTGATCAAACTTTAAAGGCAGGGAGGCAGCATATTAATTGTATAAAGAGTTACTTAGGGAAGGTGTTTGGAATAAAGCAAGCTGGTAAATATTTTGTCAGATCAGTAGCATAGAAATGACATTTCAGTGCCCATGAATATTTCCTGTCTCATCTCAATTTCTGTTATAGACACAGAAAATGCATATTAAAATATTTTTTAACTTAATCCAACATTTACTTATCTTGATGGCATTTTGCTTGCTTATGATGGGTTTTGTTAGGTGTAATGGAAAGGAGAAAAATAGGATGATAAGGGAAAAAAATGCCCCCAAAACCAGTGTTAGGAAAATAAGAAAGATTTGACATTCCTGCCACCATCATGACAATCCTTTATGGGCAAGGAGATTGCATTTCCTTCCCCTCCTTTGAAGCCTGGGTTTGCTGATGGGAAAAAAATAACTATAATGTATTGTGACCAGACATACTCAGAGTATAAACTCTATGTGAGTGGAACTGAACTGCCCTTCTGAAAATAAAATGCAAATCAGGAACTTTTGCACATTCACCACAATCCTAGGGATTCAGTTTTGGAAATATGCTAATGGAATGGTCTTAGCAATGCTGTAGAAATCACTGAGCAGCAATAGTTTAAAACATTCCCAAAGGTGGTGCAAAGTGAGCCAGGATTGTGCAGAACTAATATTTGACTCAGGTTTATTATGTGATGTCTCAGACTCAGATCCCTTGCTGGCATTTAATCAAGGTTATTGAACATTTTGGACTCAACAAAATGAGGCTGAAGTTTCGAAGTCCTAAGAGATCTGACTCCATGTAATTACTTGTATCAGCACTGAAGATAATAAAATATGTATTAGAGTGTTTTTGGATTATAGAACCATAGTATGCTTGGCTAAGGTGATGAGAAAGCGGAATTTTCTTTCTATTTTTCGATTTATTGTTAATTACTGTGACATTTTGCTCTATAAATTGTACTGACACTCGGAATTTCAAAATGGATGCCAATTTTCTGTAATAATTTATTTAAAAATGTACAGAAGTTCTTCACGGAGAAAAATAATAAAACTATTTAGAAAAGATTTATTGCACTTCACGTGGTGGAGAATCTATGGCTTAAGATCATTATTATTTTGCCTTTCTGCTCCCATATCTGACAATGGGCAGATTTACCAGTTGATATTCAACAGCTAAGGCTTATAAAACACATTGATCACTTGTGAAAGATTTTTTACAATGACAAAAAGCATGCTGAGACTCATCAGTTTTCCTCCCAAAACTCTTTCCTGTTCTCACATTTAAGCACTCACCATAACAGAGCTGCACAGGCAGACACATTTGGGTGCACAACTGAACCCCATCATGCAAAGTCTCATAATAAAACAGTTCCTTAGTCATCAGGTAGAGCTGGAGGCAGGAAAAGAAATAATTATAAACTCATGAAGAATTTAAGGAAATAATGATAATAATGTCATTGGTAACAAGATAGTACTGATGTTCTTTTTTCAGGGTTCACTTGTTTTACTCCGAAAAGGGAAGTTAAAAAGAAAGACTTGAAGACACAACTGGCAAATTTAGAAAAAATTTTGAACTTGCCATAAAGATTTAAGGCTTAAATAGACAAGAAATGGTTGGACTTTTATAAAGAGCTCTTTGCACATGTTTCTGATATTTCAGACACAAAGCTTCCCATGCTGCAACAGGATGTGAAAATTTGCCAATATCCTGGTGAATCTCCCTCACTTAATTTTCCCCGTGCCCAATTACTTTAACATTTTCTGCAGCCCAGAAATAAAATCTAGGATTCTTTTAAGCAATTTTTTACCTTTTTAAAGCTGTGTCACACTTGTCCAGTGCCCATTTATGGCTGCTCTCTTCCTGTTCAAAAAGAGGTGATGAATAAAAACAACCTCAAAATACACCCAGTCAAAGGAAGCTTTATAAACTGCAGTTGCATAAGGCACCTGCCTTGATTTCTGTTCATACTCGTGTCAAGAGGAAATCACCTATTTGGTTTGGTGAAAACAGAGTTAAATCACTCATCAAACCCTTGTTATAGGGGCACAAAATATTTAGACAACATCATCTACTACCAAGTGCTTGGTTTAGCATGTTGGATGAGCTGCAGGAAGTATACTAATGAAATTACTGTCATTTGAGAAACAGCCCACTCTCTGGAAGCTTGCCTGGATGATTTGATCTGAATCCAACCTAACTTGGAATTTTAATCTTTTTTTTAACTGAAACATACAGGAATGCAAATATGTTAATGAACACTATCTTCATAAAAACCTGCTGCTCTACTAAGATATTCCAGGTGTTCAAGAATTTTCATAAAAGTCCCAGATTCTCAGCTGAGAATTGAAATGAAGCCTTTGTGCCCAGCAAGATTTAAGCCTTTGTATTATAGTGTTTTTGTCTCACCATATGTTTACAATGTCACAAAAAACAGAATCACCTTGGCAACATTATTTCTACTGCTCCAGTGAGATAGTGGTTTTATGTAACTGCTAGTACTGGTCAGTCCCTTAATTACAGCAGAGACCTGATAAAAGTGAAACATGTTTTTGTAACAGGCAGCAACATCCTTTAAAAATGCTTCTAATCTTCATTTTCAGATCTACTGTTTATGGTTTTCTCTTTAGCAGGCTGCTCAGCCAGGTAATGTCTTTTGAAACTCTGACAGAAACTGCAGAATGCAGCTACCATCCTCCAAGTCAAAGCGTGTGAACTGGAGCGTAGCAAATATTCCTCTTCTGCAATGGAATTTAGAAATACAAATTCATGAACCAAAATGTTTGCCAAACTCCTTTGTTGCATTTTAATAACTTCCATAGTTGTCTTAGTTTGGTGTACGCCCCAGGCTTTGAGTACAGCAGAAGTCTGGAGCCATCTCAGAGGCATGAATCTGGGCCCGTGGCTGGATGAATTCTCTGCCTTTTAGCCCCTGAATCAAGAGTGATCATTTGCTACCCCAGTTTGCTCTTCTCAGCCCATTTCAAGAAAGAATAAACACTTTTAGGTGATTAAATACAGCAGAAGGCACAAGCCTAATACACATGTTTAACTTAGAGTTTTAAATAACCCACTAAATTATGAAATGAGCAGGAACTCATACACTCTCCTTGAACACTGTTTTCTGTTGATTAACTCAGTTATTTTTCAGGGCAGGCCTTTAAATCCCATTGCTTATCTCCCAGCACTATTTATGCTTTGTTTAAAGTTTAGAAACCCACTTTGGAAATCAGATTTGCAGACTGGGAGTAAAACTGGAATAGCCTCAAGCTGAGGAAGAATAAGTTTACATTGGATACTAAGAAGAAAGTCTTCCCTGTCAGGGTGGCGAGGCCTTGGCACAGGTTACCCAGAGAAGCTGTGGCTGCCCAATTCCTGGGAGTGTTCTAGGCCTCTGCTACTTTCAGTGGAACACTAAAACTAATATTCTTCAGCATTTACTAGATAAAACGTGAACTGGATATGAGAAAAACATACAAAGCATTCCTTATAATTAAAAAAAAAAAACAAAACAAAACCAAAACAAAACAAAACCACACCAGCTTTAATATTTTCAATCAAAAAGTAACAGATTCTAGTTGATATACTGATTTCATGCATATATAACTTCACGTTTGTAATTTTTGTATCTGATCTGAAAAAATTATGTTCTTCAAATCATATATGCCCAAATGCAGAATTAATGCACTCCATATTAAAACAAGGGAAAATTCTCACTGAACAGGGTACTTTCACAGAAAACCTTTAAGAAACCAATACTAAAAATAATTTTACTATACTACCTCTTTTTTCACAAAGGGTTTCCTATTGAAGAGGTTCCAAAATCAAGAACTAATTAAACCTGAATTTTCTAGCTTTATTCCTATTTTGTCAAAAAAAAAACCAAAACAACACACCAAAAAACTTAATGCTATTTTATGACACTGTTGTATATTCTTATTGTTTACATGTTTGAGAGATTTTGAGGTACTTTGAGGGTAAATAGCAGAGAACATTTTTATTTTATTGGACAGTGACCTTACCAGACTCCTGGCTTGACCTCTAAGAAAAGGACACCAACCATTAGCAGCATGGTCTTGTGGAAGATGTCCCTGCTCATGGAAGGGTGTTGAAACTGGATGGTCTTTAAGGTTCCTTTCAACCCAAACAATTCTGTAATTCTGTGATTCTATACAAAGTGATTATGACAATGAATTTCTTGATAATTTTATAACTGACTTTGAAAAAGCCCTAGAAAACAGAATTTGGAGAGAATTTCCAAAATACCCCTAAAGCTTGGGTTATATAACCCACATAAATAATGCAATATTTTTAATTTCAATGCTCAGATGAGGCAATTAGACCTAAGATAAAATAAACTTAACTGGAGAAAAGCATACAGAGTGATCCAAAATCAGTATGGAGCAGGACCTTAAAATTCATTCAAGTAAATGAGTAGCTGTTTAAAATATTTTTCTTTATTGGAGAAAGCAATTTGTTTTTTATAAATGAGCTTGCTCAATGCAGTGCTTCTTCTAGACTCTCTAGTATTCATTTTCAAACTGCATACTCAAAGGCTATTCATATTTCTTCCTGATGACCTATGGAAGCTGAACTTCTATCTCATCTCAGAGCAGCTGCCACAATTCTCTCAAACTTATTTTGTATTTACAAGGCAATAAAGACACATAAACATCTTTGGCCTAGTATTGTCACTTAGAAATATGTCAGTAATGATTTTGTGGCTTCACTGGTGCACAAGCACTCAGATTTACTCAAGGAGCTGCTGTGAGAAACATGAGATAACTTGTCCCCTTTGCAGTAGGAAAAAGAACGGTTTGGAGGTTTTTGATATTGATTATTTTAGAGTGTTAGAGTATATGGCCCCATGGCACCAAGTGAGTGTCTATATATGGCCTTGTTTGTGAGGATGGTGAGGCCCTGGCACAGTTACCAGAGAAGCTGTGGCTGCCCCATCCCTGGAAGCATTCCAGGTCAGGTTGCGTGTGGTTCTGAGCAACCTGGCCTAGTGGAAGGTGTATCCCTGCCCGTAGCAGGGGGCTTAGAATGAGAGAATTGTTAATGTGCCTTCCAACCCAAACAATTCCAGGATTCTGTGATCTAACTCCTGTCAGAGTTTTGAGGGTAACACCTTCACAGTTGGGTTTGGCACTGTTTGGGCATTGGCATGGGTCAGGAATCATCCTGTCCAAACAGGACACAATGAACCACCTTCATATGTTGGTGTTTTGTTTAGCTCCCATGTTCTCACACATACCTACCTGCCCAAGAATCCTGTTGGGATGCCCCAGGGTGTTGTTCAGAGCTTCCAGCTTCTTTTATGAAAAGACAAATGACTTGTGTCCCTCAAGAAGCAAGAAAAGCCAACATTTAGCTATGGAAATAAAACTTTAGCAGCACCAATGCTGTTTTCTGCGGAGAAATTTGTGAACTTTTATGACACTTGTGTCTATTCTGCAACTGGATAAAAAGAGGAAAATCATTTGTGTTTCTCCAGGTTTCTCAGGAAGGTCTCGTGCAACTTAACTGGATAATAGAGGTTTAGGCTTTTGCTTGGATGCCAAAACTTACAGGTTCAAAACCAAGTTCCAGAACAATTTCATGAAAAAATCTCAATTGAGAATCACTGATTTCTCAGATGTAACATCTGACTCAGGTGGTTTATACTGAACAGTGTTTGAATGAGGATAGACAACATACCTGAATGTCTTTTAACCTGCTTTCTGGGAATTCTTCTTTGTCTTCAGCAGTAAAGGGTCATTTAGCTGGATGGTGTATGAAACATACATTCTGCTGTATTGTAAACCTTTAATTAAAGTTAGGGGTTGGGAAATATACCAAAACAAGGATCTAAAGAAAGTCTCATCCTTCAAGAGGGAAACCCATAATAAATGATACTGGTATTACCCAAGCCACTGCAAGTACTTGAACTCAATAAATGAATGCAAGAAACTGAAACAAAAAATATACCACAAGATATATTATAAGTTGGTCGAAGTGAAGTAGACCACTATTCTTTTCAACTTGTCATTTTCTAAAGATAAATGCAATTTATTTTTGGTTAAATCATACTCAAACTTATTTCAAATCCAGGCATTGTTTTGTAGGCAGCAGCACAGCAGTCCTCTGCAGAAGTGTGAAAGCTGGGTAGAGAAATGATCTATTCATCTGGGACAGTTCTTAATAGGACAAGACATAGTCCTTTATCTTCTCTAAATATAGGTGACCTAAATGCAAAGGCCTTTACCAGTTCCCCTGCAAGCCTTGCCTACCATCTAATGTGCCTCAACATTTAGAAGTTAACCAAATATTGAACATCTATTTACTTTTTTCTGATAGTGCTGATTAATGTACATGCCCAAAGTCATCCCAGCAGACTCCACTCTCTCACTGGCATAATTTTTTACAGAGATTAAAAAAAACTAAGATAAGTCATATGCAAGTACTCCACCAGGTGCCAATAGCTCGCTCATCTTCACCATGAATTATTACAACCCGAATTTGATGCACTTGAACAAATTTAGTACTTATTTAAGGCAAATATGACCACATTAAAGGTATACATTTAATTTAAGCAACCTTTCTGGATTTCTTTGCAGTGAAAAGAAGACTATTATGGTTTCTATGTTTAGGAAAGTAATGACTGAAAGACACCCAATGGAGCACACAGAGGGTGTGGGCATTATCAGTAAAATTATGAAGCATGTGATCCTTCTTTTTTCCTCTGGTAGTACAAAGATGTAAAAAACCAAAGAATAATCACCCTAAGTTTTCTATTTTACTTCAGACACAGGCTGCATGATAGATGGGCAAAGACTAAATTCTGGGGTTGTAATACAGCTTGTATTGTATATATGTGTCTCTGAGAATATTTGGGGTGTATAGGGTGCATATTTTCCACCAAAAAAGCAATCACATAGTGCCTTCCCTGCTCTGCAAGATAAAAAAGAACACATACAGTTCTAAAATGGAAAAAAATGGCAAATTCTTTTTAAGTCTACCATTCTAACACTTTCTGAAGGAATAAAAAAAAATGTCAAGTTGCTCCCTGTTTGATCAGCACAAGGATGATTGGAAAGGGCATTTGCGTTCAGACTCCTTCCCAGTGGTGATGGTTCTCCTGCTCCTGTTCACACCCACCTCAGGGGAAAGAACCTGCTGCAGCCCAGAGGGTTGTGATGGATGAAATTCCTCCTCCAGGCTCTGACTGGGTGAGACTCACAGGTGGCCAACAGCAGGTTTGTAAGGCACAGTCTGAGGTTCAGCACTCACTCACTGCTGGTGAACCATTGGGCAAGAGAGAAGTACATGGAGCTGCTGGTTCTGTGCAGTGTCTGGAAGATGTTGGCCAAGGAGGACATGCTACTTCAGTATCAGGCTGACAAACAGCACAGTCACTTGTACATCAGTGAAATGATTGACACTGATTTATCACATCAGTCCAGAGTGAACTGACGGCTTCTAACAGTCGTCTTCAAACTTGGTCTTAATTTACAAAATCAAACTTATGGTGGGCAATCTTCAAACTAGTTAGACCTCCTTATACATTAAAAGTGCAGATCTTTTTGTGACACAATATAGCTTTTCCTGTTCCATCTATTTAAACCACTGTGATTCTCTGTAAGGATTTTTATCATTCAATGACAAGTGGATTGAAAAATTTCTGTCAGGTGAAAGAACAGAAGTGGCACTGAGTGTTCTCAAATTTCTCTGCAGTCCCTGAAGGTCTGTCCTGGCTCAGAACTTTTTGTCACAGAAGTATTTTACAGCTTCTATAACTTAAGTCTTTCTGAAGTTTTTTGTTGGCAGGTATAGCATATTCTCTTAGGCTTTGTGGTTTCATCTATTTTTCTTCTCATCTTTCATCCACATCATGGTAATCAACTCCTCACAGGTCAAAAACTCTTCAAAGTACTCCTTTGAACATCTGCCTCCTTAAAGGCATCCCTGCTGTATTCTCTGATAATTTGGATTTCATCCAGTTTTGCTTGAAAAAGACTTAGGAGTATTCAGTGAACACCCTATTAACTAAACAGGGGAGCAGGAATAGGTTCCTACATTTTTCACTAACATCTGGTCTGTGCACAGTGGGAGGGAAAAAGCCAGCAGTGAAAGATCTGCATGCACTGGTTGCAAACTGGTAGCTGCTCTCCCAGATGAAACTATATATTTGAAGTATCATTTGAAATCTTCAGCAGGGAGCTATCATGCCATCTTTTATATTAGTTATGAGGCATACAAATGAGGGTTTTGCTACTATCCTTCCAAAAGTAAAAAGCTGAGCATCCTACTTTTCCCCCAACTGTTCTGTTGAAAAGAGTTGCTTTCACTTCCTGAAGTACATGCAGCGCAGGGAGACAGCCAAGACCATAGAGAGATTTGTTCCTTTAAGTGTCTAAAGAAGTTTCAGTCAGGGACCAATTTATTCCGTAGTCAGCTTCAAGCAGATTCTCATTAGAAACCTGATGTGTACTACAGAGAGGAAATACAAACTTCCCATTCACTTTACTTAGTTTTGATAATGTTTCCTCTTGTTCAATTTTCCATTCTGTGCTGTGTTCTTTTTATTTGATTTACATTAAAATGCTCCTAAACCATCTTGCATACTTGCAGCAGTAGTAACTTCTCTGATCTCTCCCCTTCATTTTCTAAGCCAACCAAATTTCATGATCCACATGAAGGATGAAGAAAATCATCATCAATTTCTGTTTCACTTAGTATCACTCATCTAAATATGCTCCACCAAACTCTTATGGTGGCTGCACTTGAACCAAATCTCTGGACCTTTCTTTATATCTTTTTATCATTTTATCTGCTCTTGGTCCCCTTCTAAAAGGTTTTAAAACTCATCTAGAGTGGAGAATACTGCAAGGCTTTCCAAGTTCAATTGAGGCAGATGTTGCTCACTGAGGTGGTAGATGCCACATTCTAGGAAAAATTCAAGGTCAGGTTGGACAGGACTTGAGAAAAGTAATCTAGTTGAAGTATTCCCTTTTTACAGCAGGGAGGGCTGAACAAGGTAGGCTGAGCCTTTAATAGTCCCTTCCAACCCAAACCATTCTATGATTTTATGATTTTCATACATTCACTTATACTGTATTCTCCTCTATTCCTTCTGCTTATCCTTGTAATTACTACTAGTCTGTTTATTCTGTCCTCCTTAGATTGTCTTGCTTTGGTTTATGGATTTTGTAAGTTTTCAGTGACAGAAACCTCATCTTTCTCTGTGTGATTGAAGTATATTCATTATCATGCTGTAATGTGTAATTTTGCTCTGGAGACGGATGTGAATCAACCATAAGATTTTCCACAACCTTCAGAGGAGCTGCCCACTTATGCTGGCTAAATGCTTTATGTGTTCAAGCTTATTTAGTCAATGTCCTACATAAAGAGACATCTGTGATTAGTCAGCAGTGTCTAGCAATGGAGGCAAATTCTGTTTTTATTCAGAAAGATGAGTGACTTTGCAAAACTTCATCAGGGAAAACAGTGTGAACATTAATGAGAGATTTATAAAGAAGGCAGAAGACTCTGTGTCATTGGTTTGTCAAAAGCATTTGAGGCTGGATTTTAAATAGCTAGGGCTGATGCAAGATAACAAATTAAATAAAATCATGGGATTATAAAATGGTTTGGGTTAGAAGGGATCTTAAAACTCATCTCATTCCAGTTGCCCAATTCCATCTTGTCCCAATGAGCAGGGACAACACCTTCTATTTGACTACGTTACTCCAAGCCCCATCTAACTTGGCCTTGGACATTTCCAGGGATGGGGCAGCCACAACCTCTCTTGGGAATCAATTCCAGAGCCTCACCACCCTCGCAGTAAGAAAAAGAATTTCTTCCTGTACCTAAATCTATTAAAAACCTACTCTCTTCAATTAAATCCATTTTCCCTTGTCCTGTCACTTACATGCCATTGTAAAATGAAAAAGAGTGAGTTTATCTGGATAGAGCTCAAGATGCATATGTTACCCTTGGTGTTTTGGGATTAAAGAGAGACAAATAGAAAGAACTGCATAAGAAACTTTTTGAATGGGCTAAGTTAAGCCACAATCATGGTTTACAGTACAGTTCTGTAATCTACTAGTTCTATTCTGATTTCCTCTTTCCAGAAAAAATAATTTCAAACTATCTTGTTTGCAGAATGAAGAAAGAACATAAATATATAAGATTTTGCTCCAGTGAATTTCACAGATGTGTAATAGACTGCCTTTCTCTACAATTGATTATACCTAATCTATAAAGTAAAATGAAATCAGGCTTTTTTAATACAGGTAAGGCAATATAATATTATTGTAAGACCTGCTTTACTTTACCCTGATAACATTATTCTTTTACTGGAATTCTGTTCTAAGAGCACCATGAAAAATGATGGCTTTCTAGCTTGATCATGCAGTTTTTGAAATAGTTGTAAGTCCAAAAATACTGTAAAAAATGATGCATGACAAAGTGCGAGAATGGGAAAATCTAATTGTCTCATTAATTATCTATTGACAGAAGATATACAGCAGGTGATGCAATGGCTTTGGATGTTCTTGTCTTTATTACCTCTTGGGGAAATAGTTCAGATCCTGAAATGAGTTTGGTGCTCTTGAGTGGACATTTGTCCTCATCACAAAACAACCACGCAATTCAGCGCAATGCAACAAAATTGGAGAGCTCAAATTGAGGAGGTTTAGAACCAAGAGCATCAGGGAGTGGTAAATCAGGCTAGAGGTGCAGGGCAAAGCCTCTTGGGGTGACTTTCACAGTGTCTATGAGACAATACCATCCCCATTACAAATCATTTTTCCAGGCAGACATCCTAACTCCACATGCTTAAAGGGGCAGACCAAGCTAGTACTGAGAGGGAGGTTGATCTGATCTAAGACACTATTCCATTCAATTGCCATTAAAAGTTATGAGAACATTGATTTTCATATTTCCTTAAAGTCACATTCTGTGATTTTGCCATTCCTCTGCTAATTTTGGGGGATTTTTTTCAGAGCCATAAGCAATGAGAAGTGTGTGATGCACACTGCCATAAATAAGAGTCCCTAAAGGGAATGTCTAAATATGGCTAACTGCTGTAAGTATACTTAATTGAATTATATTAGCATAATTGTCTACGTTAGACATCCCTCTTTAGATTACTAATACGAATTCAAGCCAACACTACTGCATAGAATTAGCTCTAGAAGCTAACCATAAACTTTTTGTGGTTTATATGAAATACATGGGCAGTTTTCAGTTTAACTCTCATCATTAGTTTAGTGTCACCTTCTGAGGTGGCTGCAGTAGGTACCTTTGTTCTACAGGAAGATCCACTTGCAGCTCTTTTGCTTATCACAAATATCACATCTGGGCCACCAAGAGAAATGTTCAACTTGGGAGAAGAGTTTGACACAGTTGTGGAGTCTAAATCTTCACTATGAGACATTAAGCTTGGCTACACCCCATCTTTTGCTTTCTGTGTGGTTTTCTTTTGTTTCTTTGTGGGTGTGTGGTTTTTTTTTTTTTTGTTTGTTTGTTTTCTGTTTCTTTGTTTTGTTTTGTTTTTGTTTTTGTTTTTGTTTTTGTTTTGTTTTGTTTTCCCTATCTGTCATGACAGAGAGAGGGCTCAAATATCTAAGCTTACAAATAAGAGACATACAGAAACTATATATATTATAGTATGTATATTGCCTATATATTCATATATATATATTATATTTAGTGGACAAAATAAAGATAATTAGTTCTTCTCATTCTAGCTATGCTTTCTTACATCTCAGTCTCAAAACAGACATTTTTGAGGTGTGTAAAGCAACTATTTTCAATCATTTATAAAGACATCAGATTGCTAGCATAGTTATGAACTGACAGTCTCAGGGAACACACAGGATTCTGCACAGAAGTTCTAAGGCTGGTGTGCAAAAGCCATGTATAAAGGAAAACTTAAGTTCTGCAATATTCCACCTTGATTTACAGTCTTCCCCAGATCACTTCTCAATTAGAGGCAACATGTGATCTGCCACAGCTGTGAAGAAGGGTAATTAAGTGCCATATATTATGTATTTGTGAGAGACACCAAGAATATTTTGCAAATTGTTATTACTTTATTTTATTTATTAGCTGGCTTTAATTATATTTCTGTAGGAACCTGAATTATGGTCCAATTGCAACACAGTCTGATAGTGGAATAACTTACAGCTGCCACCTTCATGGGACTGTAGGCAACACAGCAAAATAAAGTGATATGTTTCCTTCTTCAAATCTTCCAGACACGATTAGATGAAAGAATAGTCAGACACAGAAAAGTCTTCAGACACAGAGATGCTGTTTTTTAATTCTCTCAGCTAGGTCTGACAGCTAAATACTATCTTCTGTAGTGGTATCAAAGTGATTAATTAGATAAAGGAGCTGCACCCAGCCTCTTGTGCAGTTATGACTTATGTTATTCTCACCGACTCTAACCTTCATCAGCTCTGCTCAATTAACTGAGGTTAAGCATTATAGATTATTGAGGAATTGGGTCATGGTAAATCAGAATTACTTTCCCAATTCAGAAGTAAAGGATGGTGAGGTGTTTCAGAGACAAGGCTCAATGCCTAGCACTTGCAGAACTATTTTCTGCTGTTGATACTGAGTGGAAAAACCTTTGCAGAAGAGATATATCCCACCATAATTTGGACATCTAAATGAGAGCTGGGAGACTGGGCTGGTTTTTGTGGAGTGAAATATAGTCACTGGAAAGAGAGCCAGCTCAGCAGGGGCATTCACTGTATGCTAACCATCCATGCCATACGGGGAAAACCGCCAACATCTCTCTCTGTATTAACGAAAGAGAAGATCTGAATGGCTGGATGTCATCCTCAAGTTCTACATGATCAAAGTGGGGTGAGATAAATACAGACTTTTCTGCCTAAGACATTTTCAGTGCCTGAAATTACTCAAGATGTAGAAGATGTAGCAGAATATCATCAGAGGGTATGAGACCTCATACTTCCTGAAGAGGCTAACCTGGTACCAAATACCTTTCAAAATGGGCATTTCAGGGCTGGTTGTGAAGACATGCAGAACCTGGAGTTCTCATAGGCTTGCTGCATCTGAAGATATGATGATGTAACCTGTGTCTGTACCACTAATTTGAACGTATCCCAGGAGACACCTGAACACATCCATATTGCCAGAATGTCAGAATGATGCCTATCTTGGTTTCAGAAGACCAGCACTTTTTTGACCCATTGTTCAGCATGGTGCAGAACCTGGCACAGTCCAGGAATCACTTCCAAGAGCAGCTTGTGCATGGTAACACTGCTTTGAAGTCTGAGAGAGTTTAACAATATGGAAAGATGTTGCTCTATGCCAGATGACCTTAATGCCAGTGGATTGTTATATTTAATCAACTTAATCCATTTAAGACTCAATAGTAGACTGTATCTATGCTGTCTTCTTTCTTTGTCTTGCACACTGACTTGAACCAAGGTATCCCTAAAAATACAGAGCCGAGTCCATGTTGATATTATATTTCTCTTAGTAGGGGGATGTGAAACGACATAACTAACACTAAATGATTTTCAATTGACTCAAAACTCAGGCATCTGCCTGAAAAAAACAAAGACCATCCCTCAAGGTTTCTCCGGGTGGTAATTTCTATGCTCTCTTACACAGGGAATGACTGCTTTGTTCCCCTCTTTGCGGTGTGCAGGATTGGAACAGACACAGATGTTTCCCCTTGTTATTTACTGTCTCATAGCTGCCATCTGCTCAGTAGAGGCCCTCGTTGTCCCTCCACCAATACTTGGCTCATAAACTCTTTGGACAAGTGCATCTTTGTATCTCTAAGGACACTTGACCTAAAATCTCTGTGGCAATACAGATAAAATAATAATAGTAATTACAATGATTTAAATGCAGACTTCATCTTTCAGAGGCAGGACACAAAAAAAAATCCACCTTGAATGGGTACATGTATTCCTCCAAAATAATCTTTCTCAAATAGAAATATAGCCAGATATTATCTAAAAACGTAGAGCAAAGCATTACTTTTGATAAAGGATATTTGAAAAGTCACAAAATATCTCTGGATTCCCTTGAAAGGAAGGGAGAGTGGAGAACAAAACATCTGACTTTAGTGAACTAAAATTTCACAATGCCATAACCTTTCCAAGTTTTACAGAGGAAAACAAATCTACTCCCACCCAGACTATGCAAAATATAATTGGTTGAAACTACACAAAATAATGACAGAAGAAAAGTGAAAAAGGAACATTTAATAACAAAGATACATATTTTTTGTTATACCAATTTGGGAAGGTTTGGTGCTTCCTTCAGGGAACTCACGTCCCATTTTCTGGCTAGCTCTTGCACCAAGCTCGCATTAAAAGGTACAGTTCAGTAGGCTAAGATACCTTCTAATCCAGTGGGTCTTTGCCTTGGGCAGAAGCGTGGTGATGGCGAGGAGTGAAGAGCGGGTTCTTGTGGGTCCAACTCAGGTTTATTCACCAGAGCAGGAACCCACCAAAAGCGAGTTTCCCCCTCTGCTCTCACCTTAAGTACTGGGGTGGGGACAGGGGAAGGGTACAGCTCTGGAAGCAATCCCAAGGAGGGGGAGTGACCCAGGACAAAAGGACAATGAGTAAAACAATTCAATACATAAAAAGGGGATGGGAGAAACAAGACTCTGCCAAATCACTCAACCTCCCCACTAGAATCTTCCAGGCTCTAGGGTGGGGTTGCAGAGTGATGAACAGGGCTCATAACTTGGGAAAAACCAAAAAGGGGTTTACCATGGGGTACATAGGACAAACCATTTTAAAACAAAAAACAAAAGCATGCAGAAACTTGGTAAACCCCAAAATGCACCGCAACACCAATTATCGCTCCGGGACAGACACAAATGACACTGACTACTAGTATGACTCCATGGAAATCACAATCTTTATTTTTGACAAAACTTATGTGTATTCTATCTGTAAAATTTATAAATAGCAACAACATTAAAAGAACTTCGGGGGGGAAAGATGTTTAGGTGCATATACTCTACTTCATGCCAGCTTTAAAAAGGAATACTTAAAAAGACTTATTCAACTGCTTAATCAAGGGGCTCAGTTGGATGGTCAAGGGCTGTGAACAACGGTGATTGAGCTGACAAAATTCTCTATTAAGTCAAGGGCTGTATGCTACATCACAGATGCTCTTACATGCTGGGACAGAGCTGCACTGCTCCAGGGCAGGCTCTGGGATTCATTGGACAGACAGAGCATTTGTGAGCTCCTTGATGGGCCAGGGGAGTGTGGCTGATGATGAAACACTGGCACAGGATGCCCAGATTGGTGATGGATGCCCCATCCCTGGAAACATCCAAGATCAGGGTGAACAGGGCTCTGAGAAACCTGATAAAGTTGAAGGTGTACCTGTTCACTGCAGGGGTTTGGACCAGGTGACCTTTAAAAGTTCATTTCCAACACAAACTCTTGTATGATTTTAATGCATGGCATGCCTGCAGGACATGACACCTCTGCCAGACAGCACTGGCAAGTACAGACTAGAGGAGACAGAGCAGTACCCCTGCAGCCTCTGCAGGACTAGTGCATGATTTGTACTCTTGTACTCTTGCAAAACCTGCCTGCTAAGTGGACAGGACGCAATGGGGATGGGGCACCACAGGGTCAGAATCATAAATCGCTAGTGTTCCCGTTGGGCCTGGCTCACAGACACGCTCATACTTAGACTTGGGCCTGCAGGCTGAGCGTGCGCTAACCCTAAACCTACATGTGAATGCAAAGTTGAAGGTCATTTCCCGAAGTCCTAAAACAATCATAATGTCCATTGAAATTAACTTCATTCATTCCTGGGATGCTGAAATGACCCATGCATGCAGAGGAGGAGGCAGTAAGTGTATCCATTGTCCTAGAGCTGGTGGAAGCTGGTTCTGCCTTGAATACTGGCGTAACTCATAGCATTTGAAGATCAGCCATGGAGCACACGTTAAAAAACACAGTATTTTCTCCACTCAGAGTTGCAGAAAAGGTATGAGAGGCTATGCTAAATGACAATATAGAACAGAAGAGTTACAGGGAAGCCATGAATTGGGCTCTCAGGGAGCAACTTCTTCATGGGAGCTGAAGGGAAGGAACTCCAGGACCTGGCCTGGAAGATGCTGTGTCAATGCTGCCTTTTTTAACTGATGAGCTAATGAGTGGCTCATGGAGAATTGTCAGGTTGTATTTTCCTTTTTTTTCTTCAGGGATCCCTTCAATTTCCGCCACAAACTATCCTTCCTTTTCATCTTCTTTTCTATCATGGACAGAGAGGACTCTTTCCTTCGAATTTCCCTCACTAGTCCATGAAAGACATCATCAATGTAGAAGCGGAGCGCAGCTGAAGTCTCAAAAAAGGAGCAGGAATATTCTCTGGCTAAGCTCATTCCTTCTTCAGTTGAGACCTACAAAAGAAAAGAAAATTCCATAAATATTGCCTAATGCACAAAAACATTCATCAACATGAGAACATTACAGTATATATAGTCTGACTTCTTAGATCCTGCAAATCACTGACCAGGAAAATAATCTGACAGCATCCAACAGATATGATTCAAGGGTGAAAGGATCAGGCTGAATTCATAAGATATTTGAACAGAGCAGACTGGCAATATTAATTTGCACAGGTATATTATGTCCCTAATTCTGATGCATCAATTTTTCCGAGTATTTCCTCTCTTTAATACAGTAATTCTTTGGTTTGACAGTGCTAGTACTTTTATTCTATAGGCTGGAATGGATGACTAGAAAGACTTACACAGAATTAAGGCCCTAGAAAGTCCTTGTTGAGCATTAATCTAATCCTGGAGGGAACTTGACTCTTTAAGCACTCCAGCTTTCATACCCTAATATTTTTCAGTCACATTAATTTCTGAGCCTGCCTTGGAGTGTTTTGGTCTTTGCAGGCCTGTCATCCTATCACTGAGCTCATACCTGAGCTGTATGAAGATCCAAAAACTCTTTGTTTTTCAGCTCATCTTCCCTTAGAAGACTTGTGTACTCTTGTAAAACATATGGGAAATGTGTCTGTATTTTGATGAACTGTACAAGCCTCGAGGGAAACAAGACAGTTCTTTTCACTGACTTCTGAAGTGAGGATCATTTCTCTGAAATTTCCATTTTGGCTATCTCTTGGCATTTGACCTTCCAGCTTGCTAAATGAAAAGGTGCTCAGCATGCTGTTTAATGTGTGCATGATATAGAGCTTAAAAGCTTGTCATAAGGGGTGCCACAGCCTGCCACTTAATGTAGTTTTTATACTTTGAGAGCTCATCAAATACCATGCAGGAAGTCCACAGCAAAACACAAAGCAAATCCTGTGAGCTTCTAAATGTTAACCCAGCTTCCCAGCCAATAGACTGTCCTTTATTTTCAGTATTTGGACATAAATCTGAATAAATGAAATTGTATGAATTGCATGAAGGGTGTATATTCAAATTCTAGGTCAGAAATCCCAGGCTTTGTTTTTATTTACATTTGCATAGCATGATTTATTCAAGTCACTTTCCTTATGAAAAAGCAAAACATCCTTATGAAAAAGCAAAACAGTACTTTGAGATGACCTTGTGAAAGGCTACATAGTAGACTGTGGTAAATCTTAATTGCTACTGTCTACCACAAGACTCATCTTGGTGCTTTGTTTATGTGGGGTTTGTTGTTTTGGGTTTTTTTCTGATTTCTAGCTTCATGCACCCAAAATGCCATTTATCTTTATTAGGGAACTAAAGCCCTGTGACTCAAGATACAAGCACGCTCTCTCATACCAACCATAATGAAAATGCCCTTTATGATTAAATTATGACACCACCTCATGGCATTTATTCCACCTATTTGTAATGCTGGATACCATGAGAAACAGGATTTGGAATGAAATGGAAAATTGGCTCATTCCAGCCTGAAGGTAAATCTGCACTGAGCATGTACCTGCAAAATACAGACCTCAGAATTCCTCACCATTACCTTTGCATCTAGTCACAAACTTGGTAGCATTTGCAAGGATTAGGCCTCTATGCTCCAAGTACAACCTTAATTTAATTAAGAATATTTTAAGGGTAAGCAGGGAGGTTGTATGCCAACATGAATAATACTTACTGACACAATGAAAGATGGTTACAACTTTCCAAGTGCTATAATTGCCAACCTTTTGCAAAAAGAGATGGGTAGCAATTTGGTCCTTGTTTTTCTCTAGGCAGCTGTGTAAGCAAAGTGCATGATTCAATATGTCTATTGGGCACCATTGAGAAATTGATTGTCTGGATAGAAGACTATTTTGGTTTATTTTGGACTTTATAATGATGTTTTTCTTTCCTTGCTATGCCTTTTTTGAGCTGAAGGAGGATTTTATTTTATCTTGTTAGAGATGCTGCAGTTCTAAGCAAATGACTGGACAGAGTTTCAATTAAGATTTCATACATTCATTACCTAAATGGAAGAAAAATCCACATGAACTGAAATGTCTTTATGTTAAATAATGGCAAGGTCATAAATATAATTAGGGTGTCAGCCCAATAATCCTCAAATATAAAAAAATCCCATTCTTTTTCTATGTGAATTTCTAGTCTTTACCCCACTTCACTCTTCCTTTATTCTGCTCTTTTCTTTCTTTCTTTCTTTCTTTCTTTCTTTCTTTCTTTCTTTCTTTCTTTCTTTCTTTCTTGGGCTAAATATATGTTTTCTTCATCTTACAAGGAAGAATAACTGCAGGGAAGACGTGCTATGTTCTGTAATGAAACAAGAATGCTAAGAGCTGTGAGAAATGGAGAATACTCAGGAGAATTAAATCATGTCGAAAAACTTCTTCCCAATATCTTTGTGGCTGCAGGTTAGAAACTTGGTCAAATTTGGTTGGGTTTCTTTAAAAAACAAGAAAAGTTTGATTTTGGACTCCATTTTCCTGCCAAATTACGGAGACAACATTAAAGTTATTAATGGCAATAGTTCATTTCAAAGCCTGGTATTTTTCCTCAATCTTGCCCTCAGGAACCGATTAACTGCTTTGGCAAAATTTTAAGAGCTAATTCAGCATGAGGAGGACACCTGGCAGAAACAATTTCAGCATGATTAGCTGATGTTTTTCAGCTTCAAGGCTGAAAACATAATTTTTTTAAAATATAACATTGTAATAATTATCTCTACAGCTTCCAGCACCAATAAATATAGCTATAGTAATTAAACTAATCTGTTTGTTGAAGAATCTGTAAATATAAAGTGGTGTGTAGAGAAAAAATGCACATTTTTCTCTTGGTTCATCATTCGGTCAAGAGGCTAGACACCTGTGGAATGAGAAACAAGGGATAAAGCTTGATGAAGTGACTGAGGCCAACATAATTCCAGGGACTTAGCCTGTTCCCATCTTATTGCCAGAAGAGAATATCATAGAAATCCATTCCAGATCTGTACAGCCCAGGGACTTGTTGACAAATTGCAGCTTCCTTGGATCTGTATCAGTGGAAGATATGATCTGTCAGCATGA
The DNA here is from genome assembly GCA_013397395.1 of Sinosuthora webbiana. Lineage (NCBI taxonomy): Eukaryota > Metazoa > Chordata > Aves > Passeriformes > Sylviidae > Sinosuthora > Sinosuthora webbiana. The sequence continues at coordinate 28,037 of VXBN01002257.1, forward strand.
CATGGACAGACAGGTCAGGGAGGGAGGTCATTCTATTGAATATATATCTGGGAAGCAGAGCTTTATATCTCATCCTTTGAGTAACCCTTCTTGATTGAATCTGGCACTGTTTCCAAGAGTATAATTCTGGTCATATTGATTCCAATTTAGCTCATTTCTGTGGTGGTAAACTTCAAGAGACAAGGAAGGTGGAAGATAGGTGTAGTGAACATAGTGAAAAATGAAAATTTCAGAGCTGATAGAAGTTTCCTGAGTTTCGTTCAAACTTTTAAAAACTGTGGTTGTCTGGGTGGGGTTTTGATCAGGATTTACAGAAGGACTTGAAGCTTGCAGTACAACCAATGAGCAAGATCTTCCAAATCCATAAAATGGGAATGAAGCCTCATGGAAACAATGTCTCAGCCGCTGGAAAAGTCTTCTCTTGTAAAGTGCAGGATGCTGAGTGCCGGAGAGGACATGAGTTGAGAGAGAAGATATACCTATGACAACATATAACTGAATTTTTTCTAGAAAAGATATACCGTTCCAACACCGTGAACAACACATGGTACTGTAGGCTGAATTGGGAATTTCCCATCTCTGCATAGCTGAGGGCAGCTAGAACACAGCTCAGCTTCCTCCTGGGGGGGAGCATTCACTGGCTACAAACCTCATTATCATTATATATATCATTAGGATTCTGTTTGTGGCTTTTCCAAACCTCCCATGGAAAATTACAAGTGAGATTAAATGCAATGCTGACAGCCTGCAAAAGCTGTGATGGATGAGCTGCCATCTTTACGACAGCCAGTTCCCCAGTAAGGTCAGCTCCTGCACAAAACCACCTGGGCTGGGTGGTGGGTGGGGAGGCACTGGCAATCATTGGCCCTCATGGGCAGACATAAAAATACCTGAATACCTGTATCTGAGATGGAAAATGCACAGAAAGGAAACAGATCAATAGTCTGCCTCTGCCCTTGGACTGTCATTAGCTGGAAAACCTTCATCAGGATCTGATTTTTTTGTGTTCAGCTTTGTTACCTCCATTGGTTATGGCAGCATCAGAAGGATCCCGAAGTAGATTTCACTGATGGAGGTTTTACTATCAGAGTCAACAGCTTGACTCTGGTTGAGTTAGTGGGAATCTTCAGGCAGGGAAGCAATGCATTTCCACTTGTGCATCTCATCCCTGCTACAGCATGATCTACTTCAGATGGCTTTTGGAGTTTTCCAACTCTTTCCATAACTGGGACCTCCACATTGTCATGGAGAAATCTGGGGCTGCAGGTGGAGTGTTAAGGGTTGCAAGGACTCATTTAAATTTTTGTTACAGGCTTCTACCCTGGTAATCATCATATAACTCAGTTATATAGTTCTGGATAATTATATATTGAAAGCCCTTGTTCTGTGAGTATTTTTTTTTCTCTGAAGACAAATGATCCAGATCAGAGACAGAAGGACACACATGTTGCTCAACAGAGTCTGCATCTAAATCCCACTGAGGGAAATAGGAGGAATTTCTGTTGGTTTTGATCATGATTTGCTTTTTTGACAGACAAAAATTTATGAGAGTTGTAAGGAAAAGATACTGAATAGGGAGGGAAGCAGCACATTGAGCAGCCCTGCTTGCACCAGTAAAGAGTAAATAATAAAAGGAATAGGAAAAGTCATGAATAGGAGAAGGAAAATTCTGAGTAATATTCCAGAAAGATCAACATCCCCTTCATGTCTGGTAGATTTTTTTTTTCTGTTTCTCAATAAGTCCCATTCCAGAAAATAAGAAACAGGTGCCAAGTTGTTTATTAAAATCTGGACATCAGTTTGGAGATAGGCAGGCAACCAGGAAGAGTCCACAAACAATTTTTGGTCCCTCCTCATCATAGCCTATTCTGTTGGCATATCAGGACAAATATAATAAGCTTTTGGTACAGGTGTAAACCCATAACATATTAGAGGAAAGAACTGTGGACATCAAAACATTCCCATTTTTCTCAGTCTCTAATAAGTAAATTTGCCAAAAGAAAAAGAGAAAAGTAATCTCATGTGCCTAGAAAAGAATGCCATTCTGGACAACAAAATGGAAAAAAATCTGTGTTGACGGACATGAATAATGATTTTTTCTAATCCTATCACTGACAACCAAGTTTATGTTTGATACACTACCACAGAACAACTGTGAGTTTTCTCATTAATCATATAATCACAGAATCATTTAGGTTGGAAAAGACCTCTAATATCATCAAATCCACTCATTAATGCAACAGTGCCAAACCCACTAAACCATGGTCTGAAGTGCCACATCTACATGTCTTTTGAACATTTACAGGAACAGTGACTCCACCACTGTCCTGGGAAACCTGTTCCAGTGCCTGCCCATGCGTTCAGTGAAGACCTTTTTTACTAACATCCAATCCAAGCCTTGCCTGCTCAACTTGAGGTCTTTTTCTCCCACACTACTCCTTGTTGCCTGGAACATGGAAAAGTTCTTCACTTTGATGGGTAGGACTGTGTCCAGCAACAGCTGAGCTGGCTGCTCCTATATTGCCACCTGACTTTCTTACAGCCAAAGGCATTCACTGTAAATATTTGAATTGTGTTTTGAGAAACATGTGGTGCAAACCACTAAACAAAGAGCATATCCTATGTCAGTTTTGACAGTTATTAATTTTTTTCCTTAGACATGTGTTGTATCAAGAGGCATGATGGCAGAGACTTCCTACAGGCTGATATAGGGATCTTTCCAAGTGTGAAATGCTATTGTTCAGGTCAAAGCTCAAACACTTGGCTATTACAGCAGTGGTTGGTGTTGAAAACATGAGCAGAAATATTTAAAAATGAAGAAAAATCAATCTTTCTGTCTTCTTAAGACAAGCAGCACTGTTGTTATTTTTTCACATAATAAATGTCATGAAATATCTTTTTAAAAGAAAATGAAAAAGTGTTCCAAGGCATTTTACTCTTCTTCTCTTTCTCCAGATCTTTGCACTTATAAACTGCCTATCATATTCTTGCCAATGAGCAATGACGTTTCTGAAAGAAGGGGAAAAACCAAGATCAATTCAAAATCAATTTAGTCTGAAAAAAATGTTGAAGACTAGGGTCTGTGTGGAACCAGCGTGACCTTTAGTGGCCAGACATTCAGTATGACTATGTTTCAGGTCTTAACAAGTGCACAGCAAATGCAAAAGTTAACAGAAATCTTTGTCATTAAAGATTTTAATCTTCCTCAACATCAAATCTTCCTCAACATCAAATATTCTGCTTTTTTGCAGAATTTTAACTTAATTTTAAAATTAATTACTGGTTGAAAGTATAATGCTGAAACTTTTTTCTTCTGAAAACATAAACACTTCGACATTAATGTATGGTCCCATTCCCAAATGTAAACAATGCAGTTAACCATTTGATTTGGCCAGGATACCACTGAAATGCACAGCTAGTTTGCACAGTCACAAAACAGCATTTTTCATTCAACCAAACAAGTGCACCTTACTTTTTCCCCTCAGTCCCTGGATAAGCAATCCTCTTTTCAGGAGCCTGCACAGTTAATGAGTAACATGGTACAGAAACATGAAAGGAGAATTTCATGTCAATGCCATTACTCTCAAATCCATTTGGAAATCTTCAGAAGTAAGTAGTTGGAGAAACCTCACTCTGACTTCATAGCAGGCAATTCTGCTAGCTCATCTTTGCTGGCATTCTAGGCTATGAGATCACAGAATTAATTCTTATCATGAAAGTGTTGTAATTAGTTGTGTTCCTTCTTCTTCATCTCTGGATAGATGTGTCTTGTAAGAGTTTTCCGTGTTCTCATTTTGTCCTTGTCATTGCGATTCTTTTTTTCTGGTTTCACACTAAAGCATTTTTGGTGACCAGAACGAGCTCCAGCTTGAATGGCCATGGGTGTAGGCAGGATTAGAAGACTGGGCCAAGGAGAAGATGAAGTTTTGTTGTGTGAACTTGTGCCCTGAAGAGCCTGGATGCCATGGAAATAGCACATGGCCCAGCAGTGCACATCTCATCTTCAGCTGCTCCAGCCTCTGAAGAAAGTCACATTATAGAGGCTCAGATATTCCTTCCCTTCCCCTTGTAACTTCGACTTTGCTTTAGGAAGGAAGGAATGGTCAGGAAGGAAAATACAGCTTTAGCAATGCAGAAAATAATAAAATAGTCCAGCTCTTTTGTAATGATCTTTGTACATTATTTTTAGCAGATGGAGGGTGGAGAGTGTGGGATTCTAAAGGAAAGCCATTTAATAGTCTTGACAAGAAATAAATTCTTAGACAAAATCAGAGAGATTGATCTGTTCTAAATAATGTACTTCTCACCTGGTTAGTCACAAAGTTGTGACATGAAACACTGCTTTAAATCTGTTCTGGCATGGAAGAAACATGTTTTTATTTGATCCAGGGGAACTGCAAATGGTTGGGGGTTTTGAAAGAAATCTGATGAAGCATCACTGAACACTTGTTCTTATGTAATTCATTATTGACCCCTGTTAGATTAAACTGACACTTTCTCTGCTGTAGTAATTTCTACACTCTTGCAAGAAAACTAAGCTAACACTAGCTATTTTATTTAAATATATCTCTCATGCATTTTCATACGTAAAAAATTCTAGGTTCAATTTACACTTGAATAATTTCTGCAGATTTTTAGCATCTTTTGTGATGAAGATTACTAGTATCTCTCTAGTCTTTCTCTTATTTTTGGAATTTTATTATTTTTCCACCTTTGGGATCCAGAATATTCTAGTGACATAGGAGCTATTCCTCCAGGTAATTTCCTTCCTGTTTTGGAAACATGTTTGAAATAAAGATAAACATCCTCCATGCATGTGCTTAGATGCAAAGCATGTTTTGTTCTATTGTTTCCAAATTGTGACAATGTTATTTCATTTTTCCACAGATACAATGCTAAATAACTGAATCAACATCTCATTTCATGCAAGAATCACTACAGAATCAGGGTCCTGTCTGCAGGTTAGGCTTTGAAGTTGTTCTTCTCTACCACAGACTGCACTCTTTTGACTTTTCCTTGTCAAAAGCATGATTGATGAGTGGGTCAAAGTGTCTTTACATCAGGAAGTGTTTCTAAAGGGATGGCCTCAGGATCTGACTGAATTGGATACTCAAAGCCACATGATCCTACATCAGTCAGCAATAGCTCTGGGTCTAATTTGAGGAGAATGTGGAAGTGTTAAATCCTTAGCATCTGTCTTCAAGATGAACAAGTTCAGGTCAATTGCTCGAAGCATTTCTCAGAGATCTGACAATTTTCTAAATTGTCCGTCATCTTTAAAGGTTCTTTGATTGCAACGCTCAGCTGAAGACATAGATGGCCATAAGATGGTTGCAAAAAGAAGCCATTTCAACATCAGTTTCACATGAACATTTGCTGGTTTTTGTAAGGGAAAAAAAAATCTAGGAATTGCAGTGCTATTTTCACAAGAAAGGATTTTTTTTTTAAAGCCACAACAAATAAATCAATTATTGTCTGCTAACAGCAGATGGTTGTTTTAAAAAATTACCTGTAAAAGGAGCTGCAAATGTACACTTTAGACTGCTTTTTAAGCAAATAGAAAATTAGTGACATTCCGCTCTTATTTTAACATTGTGTTTTCTATAGTTTTGTAAGCACAAGTTGACTTATCAGCCCAGTGAAGACAGCTTCCATATCTTTTTATCTATCTGTAAACTGGTGTAAAGTATTTTCAGTTATGTGCTAGGCATTAAATTTCCACTTGACTTCAGTTCTTCATCAGGGGACAGGCACTAAGTACACTCGGGACTGAGTAAATAAACTTAATTCCTGGTAACCTTTGCAAATCTCCCTGATATTACATTACTTTGTCTCTAATAGCAATATTTTGTCCTGAAAACACTCAACTGACATGAAAAGATAAGACAATAAAGGAGTCAGTAAGTTGGGAATATCAGGAGCCTGATTTCAGTGTTGTATTTTCCTCAGTTGTCTGCTGAAGATTGAAAAATGTGATTCAAGAAATTTGAAGGGAACCATAAAGAAATCTGGAGACCTAAATGTAAATCAAGGAAGAGGCAGAAACAGGTGTATATTTATTTATTCATGTTTATACATAAGGCCGCAAACAAGAACTAAAAATTAAGGAGAAAAAAAAACAAAAAAAAAACCCCAAACAACAACAACAACAACAAAACACAAAAGGCCACCCCAAAACCAAAGTATTAGTAATTCACAGAAGTGGAATAATCTTTTGAGCCAAAGTAGCCAAATCTTGTGTTTAGTTAAATGTCTCATTTTTTAGACACATGGACAGACTACCAGAATTAAGTTCTGAAAATCCCCTTTTGCCTGAGCTGAATATGAGTTTCCAACATTGGAATAAAAAGGTCACAAAAAATATGCAGTAAAGAATGTTCGTTTGTCCTAACAGCACACATTGCTTCCCATCACTTTTGAGTTCAGCACGCATATATTCTGGAATAGCTTTCACATCTAAACATACTCCCAGATCCACACTGCAGGCAGACAGGGAACACCATCTTAATTTTCTGGCAGTGAAAAGAAAATTGCAAGGAACTCTTCTACCTCCTTTTCCTTTCCACACAGTTGTGGTCTGCTGGGATTCAGGGATTCTGTCCAGGCTGCTGAAGCAAATGTTTGACAGAAGGGAGGCAGAGGAAGAATTTATAATAGATTTATAAAGATTTGGGCCGAAGTTGAATTTTTTCTTTTAGAAATAATTTACTGAAGCAAGCACATGCTGAAACACATGAGGTATCAAAGTGTCTTATGCATAGTCTACAGAATAATGTTTTACTCTCACACGTTTTACTTGAGCTGCTTTTAAATGAAAAAAACTTAATCAATGCAATGAGATGAGGATTTACTTGAGTTTCTTTTAAAAGAAAATGTTACTGAATGCAGTGAGAGGGGGTTGAGCTGTCAGAAAATGGAAACAGTGAGTCATTGTGGTTGTTTGTCCAGGAACATGTAATTAATTTTGAGGGTTTAGTAATTTTGAAGTTTATTAGGAAGGTCTGTCAAACAATCTCATTACAGGAAATTTTGCAGAGTATCTTTATTAAACTAATGTCATTGATCTTCCCCATGTCAATATTAATTCAGGGAAAATCTTACACTTTTGCAGAAAATGAATTGATTGAAAAAATTATGGGAGCTTTATGGAGCCTTTCTTTTTCAGCTCCTTTTTAATGTGATGAATGGAGAGCTTCATGGAAGAGCAGAGTGGCTTTTTGTGGTCAGAGGAACATTTGAAGCGAGAGACCCATGACACAGGAATGTCAAACCAGGAATGACAGCTAAATAAGGAGTATTAGGTTCCATCATGTGATGTGACCTGCCACATGGACAATGCATAACGAAAGCTTGAGTCTGGAGAACTGCATATGAAGCGGGTAACAATGAGAAATGAATGTACAGAGGAAGAAAAATTAAAAATCCTAAATGGCCAGTGGGTAGGAAGAGCTCGAAGAACACATTTAGCTAATTAGACATAACAAGCTCTCTTATTGCCTGCTAACCTTGCCCCATCACCTCGCTTTTGTGGCAGGTTAAAATCATGGACTTGGATTGTTTCCATGGTAACTTGTTCTGTTGGTTAATCTGTGGTTAACTTGTCCTGTTAGCAAGCTCCCTGTTCAGGGGGCACTTTCTTTGGATAACCCTTCCATGATTCCTGCCCATGGGTTTTGATTTATAATAAGACTGAGCACCCTAAAGTAACCAAAGTGGCAGCTGACAGCTGGCAGAATCATAACTTTGTGCAATATAGCACCAAACTTTCTTGCATACATCCCCAAGAGGTGTTGAATTCCTTATTAGTCGAAACTTAAGCAATGGTGATGCTTGAGGGTTAGTGAGTAGAGTTTTGTTCCTATTTTTTTTTCTGAATCAGAACCAACAATTCTTCTTATTATTTATTGCCTCACACCACCGCCCCCCCCAAAAAAAAAAAACCCAAAAAAACAAACCCCACCAGAAAACAACAAAAAAACCCTAAACTAAACCAAATAAAAAAAACCCGAAAAAAACACAAAAAAACCCCACCAACAAAATAAACCAAACAACCAAACCCCCCAAACAAACATAATAGAAAAAGAGAGAAGCAGAAGAGTGAAGGTGGAAGGATGGTAGCGGGTAGGAAGACAAATTACATCTTTATTATGCTAGCTTGAGGATTGAATGAGAAAACAGTCTTAACAAACAAAATGGAAGGAATTCCTTGCTAGAAGCATCTGTTTAACCTCTTCTATCCATGATGTATCCTTCCAATTATGAGGATACTCTTGTTGTATAAAAGCTACTATATTAATACACCCTGTGAGCCCAAATCATGATTATAACTGATAATTCTTACTCAGAGTAATAGACTTTTCAGCCCACCACTTATAAAGCTGTAGCTCAGTTTGCCCAGCAGCACATGTGAATATGCATGTACACACACAAACATACACAGACCACAAATCTTGCTGGGATCAGGTTGAACCTTTCCATTATATCTTTCCATTATACCAGAACAGGTTGGCCTTACAGCAAAACTTCATTGCGGATTCTGACAAAACACCATTATAGAGTCCCTTCAGTACTGGGAGGCATCCAGCATTAGGTCCTCTGCAGATTAGAAATGGTTTCTGACATTTTTTTATTTCCCATGCTTTATGGAACTGATTCATTCCAAGACTTCAGTATGGACAGGCTCTGGAAATGGCATTTAAAATGTAAAAACACCCTTCAGAATGTGAAGAAAAACATTTCAGAATGTGTAGATGCTGCATGCCATGATGCCCTTTTCTCAAGGTTTTCCAGAATATTTTGTAAAGGGAAAAATGGCGGGTTGTAACCAGCCAAGTGAACCACTTCTTCTGCATCCCTCCATAGAGAAAAGAGTGAAAATTAAAAGAAAAAAAGGCTGAAAGTGAAAGGCAGAAAACAGATAACAAAGAAGATATGATTAATGCATAAATAATACCAGGAAAGTAATACGTTAAGTTGCATATTCAAATAATACATTAGAAGATTAATAATATTAAGGGTGGGGGGAAGAAAGATATAGTTTCTCACGAGTAAACTTGACATGGATGATTAAATATTGTCAGTATTTAATCACCAGTAATCACAGTGGCTCTTACATAAATCTGGAACTTGTGCAGGTTAACTTCTATGCCTGAAAGAGCAACACCACAGCTCAGACCATGGAGTGGAAATCACAGAATCATCATAGAATGGTGTGGGTTGCAAGGGACAGTAAAAATCTTCTTGTTCTAATTCCCTGGGCAAGAAGGGCAAGACACCTTCCACTAGATCAGATTGCTCCAAGCCTGTCACACTTTTTTTTGATGCAGGCCAGGACAGAGTTTGGATTTTCAGGGTTGCCAGTGGTTGGGTCATGTGGAGCTTCTCATCAACCAACGCCCCAAGTCCTTTTCCCCAGGGCTGCTCTCAAACCATACTCTGCTTTGCCTGTGTTGGATTACCCTGGCACTTGGCCTTGTTGAATTTCATGATGTTCACATGGTCCCACCTCTCCAGCCTGTCCAGGTCCCTCTGGATGGCATCTCTTCCCTCGAGCATGTGACCTCACCACACAGCTTGATGTCATCAGCAAAGTTGTGACATCCAGGTATAACAATGACAAAGACAGACAACAACAAATTCATAGGTGGTGTGGGATTTTTTTTGGGTTTTTTTGGTGTTTTTTTGTTTTTATTTTTTGGGGTTTTTTTTTTGTTTGTTTGTTTGTTTGTTATTGTGTTTTTGTTTGTTTTGTTTTTTTTCAGGAAGCCCACTTACTTTTCCCTAATGGCTGTTTTTCTCTGATTTTCTTAAATGCATAAATGAACATGGATTTGGGGGAACAAAATTGCTGACGCTAAAAGCAACAGCTGGTGAAAAACACTAAGTGCTTGAACAGTTACTGTCACTAGCAATTCAGGACATGTTATCACCCCATTATTTTTTTACCTTTAGAAATAAAATGAGTGCTATTAAATGGTTTGGAAAATGACAATTGCCGTGGTAAAGTTTTGTTGTATGTGGTGAAAAGAATATTAATAAGAGGATAGGTATTTATATCTTTGAGAAAGAGATGTGGAAAAGTAAATGTAGACACCGTTTCAGAAAGAAGAGGTAGGTGCTACGGTTGACACAAAATTTTCAAGGTACAATTAAATGTTGTCTGCTGAAAGATGTATGGAAATCAGAAAATCATAGAATAATTTCATATGGAAGAGAACTCTGTATGTCACCTAATGCAAACTCTTGCTCATAGTGGGTCCACCTGGCACAGATCACTCATGTAATATTCAACCAAGTTTTGAACATCCTTCTCCTAAGTAAGAAAATCTCACACGTGTTTTGGGGATTTGTTTCACTGGCTGACCACTCCTATGAAAAAAGCCCAAAAACCCAAAAATCAATCCTCATAATTAATTATATTTTCCTGTTCTGCAATTTTATTTTTTTTTCCTCATTATTTCACTGTCCATCTCCACTGGTTTTGTGTTCATTCTAGGATGAATGAGATTCCCTTCAATCTGTCATGCTGAACAAATCCACAAGCTCAGATGTCGCAGCATTTTCTGTTCCTCTTTTGTGCTCTACTCCAAGACCATCTTGGGGATTTCTGCTAAGGTCATTTCACTATATGCCCTAAACTGGCACAGTACTTCAGATACACATTTTTTACTACAATAACACTGTGATACTGATTTGAAAGCCTTCTTAGAGTAAAGGGAAATATAATCCACTGCCTTCATCTGCAGAGTCACTCATCTGGTCATGAAGACCATCACAAATGGTCTCACAGAACTCAGGTTCTCAGACAAGATTTTCATTTTGTAAATATACGTTAGATGTTCCCAGGTACTTTCTTATCCTTCCTGTGCCTGGACATGGTATTTTGGGGGGATTTGCTTAATACACACATCCTCCATTTATTCTGAAGGCAAAAGATACTGAAAACATTTACCGGATCATTGATTTAATTCTAAATTACTTAGGTAGATTGAGTGTACACTCACCAGCTGAGATCCTTCACTTCAACCTCACTGAAGCTTCTTTCAAGGCTGCTCAAGGAATGTACATGAAAATGTAACTTATGAGTCAAGATGAGCATAAGAATGCATGTGTCTGTCCCATGTAAGTAAATACAAGTGAAAGTTAGTACAAATAAAAAATTTTGGGTCACAACCTGAGTTTTTGCACCTGCTGAATTTCTGCTTTATCCCTTTCTGGTTTTGTTTGTTTGGTTGGTTATTGTTGTTGTCTTTCTAACAACATAACACACTTTAAAAACTTGAGTAGGTACTTCAAACCCTTTTTTTCTTAATAGTTTTTTAATCAAAAAGAGTGTAAATCCAAAGTAGATTGCATATTATCAAGGGAGGCAGACCCTGATGATGTAAGAAAGAAAGCGTCACAACCTGAGACATAGAAAATACAGTAGAAGTACTCTCCTGTCATAAGGACATAAACAAATAAAGCAAAATTATTGAAGTACAGAGAAAACAAATGCTGTTTCACCTTAGTTCAGAGCCTAAAGAAACAGTCTGGTAACAAGGTAGGAACAGGGGGACAGTGAAAGAAGGGAAAAGCTTTGACTACAGATGACTTAAGAAGATACAAGAGAAAATTAGCTTTATATGCAGAATGACTGCACCTTTTCATCATATACAGCTCTGGACACTGAGTTCTACCCACTTTAAAAAGGTTGATTTGCCCTTGTTTTCTTATGTATATTTGACATTTATGTCAATGGTTATTTTTCTCTGAACGTCTCTGGTGAAAGATGAATGATTTTGATCTATATCCACCATTCAATACTACTATCATTCTGGAACATACACTGAACTTTGGACTCCATAATGTGACGGTGAGACACAATGCAGACTGCAGAAAAGCTGTACCTATGGGATGAGTAAATAGTTTAAATGAAAATTACACTACAACTCATCCACAACAGGATTTAAGAGTTTTGAAATTATTTGGTATTCTAGGGATTAGGTGGCTGATGTTGACTCACTTTCTGTTCAGTTACTAACGTTCTCTGCATTTGTTAGCCATGCAGCACTGTGAAATCAATAAGGCTACTCACAGAAAATACAAATATTTAGCTCTGCCCATCAATTGTACAAGATTTCTTGTCTTGGGTAAGGATCCTTTTAGCTGTCTTAGATGCAGCCCAAACAGGAAAGGGGGAGGGG
>VXBN01002257.1:40341-58759 GCA_013397395.1 Sinosuthora webbiana
AGGAGAGGAGAGGAGAGGAGAGGAGAGGAGAGGAGAGGAGAGGAGATGTTTGTGCTCCATTTCTTTCTCAGTGAAAAACTGACCTGGAGCTTCTGTACTGTCATGAGTCGATCAGTAATCATCAAGTAACTTTTACACAGAATGTGTTCATTGCCAGTAAACTGCCATTAGATATTATTCCATCATTGTCCTTTGTTTCAAATGGCTCTTCCTCACAATCCCTTATGTTCCTTCACCTCTTATCAGCATATGTGTGTACTTTTATCACACTTCCACTTTCATTTACCTATGCTAAAGAAATAAAACTGTTTCTCATTTTCTCTGATAGGACTAGCCTGACACACATGCTCTATATCTGTTTCAATTTGAACTTGCCATCATCATCCATAAGTCACTGCACTTAATCTTAACTGAGTTTTCATTGTATCTTTTATAATACCTCCAATTCTTCCATGTCCCTGATAAAAAAAAAAAAAAAAAAAATCACTCCAAACACCTCTTGAAGTGGCATTTATTTTATGCACAATTTAATGATGTTTGTAGTTTATAATTACCCTGCATGTGGCTGATATATCCAAGATTTCTCTCCTGCCTCCAAACTGATATGTTATAGTAAACAGCCTTGCTATTAGTCCTTAAGGACATGGCCTTGCACTTTTTACAATTGCATTTAATTCCACTTCTATCACTCCTCTGGGTCACACAGCTCTTCCTCCACAATAATCCTGTCTCTTCTAGATAGAAAATGTTCCCACTTTGTGATATCAGCAAATTGTGTCAGAACCCTCCTGCATTTTTATGCCCAGGTCATTAATGAAAAAGTTAAAAATCAGCAATTTGAATGGTAATGCCTAATATTCTTAGGGCTAGATCCAGTTCCAACTAGTGGGGTCAGAACCAAATCCTCTCTTTCTAAAATGTTACTTAAATTTAAGAATGTGTGTGGTCTTATATGTGTGCAATCCAGCTATCATAAATTTTTTGCCAGTAAATCACCCATTTCTGGTGGCCCATCTAAACTAACCCATCTGTTACGGTTGTGCAGAACATAGTGGAGAAAAGGCTGATTTATGAAATGCTGTTTGGCTGTCCCTATTTTTATTAATGTGTGATTATAACTTCCCAGCTACATTGAGTGAAAATAGTATAATGGCATTGCTTTCCATGTGAAAATACCAAGCTGACAGAGACTAAATGCTCGATGGCAAGGAGCCATAAAGCTGTGCTGCTTCAGACACCCCACTCTGAGAATAGCCCTCCATTTGGCTCCCAGCACTATAGGGGGCCTGGTTCATGACCCAAGTTGGTCGACAGCATAGCTTTAATTCCAATAATCCAACGCCTTCGGGTTTCTCTGTGAATTAACTGCACAGGCTTGCCATTTTTTGGAGATGGGGATGGAGCAGATGGGGAGTTGGAGAGGCCAAACTGTTGAAAGTCAGTGATAAGGCGAGGGAGGGGGAAGGAAAAAAAAAAAAAAAAAAAAAAAAAAAAAAGAAAAAGCTGTGAAAGACAACCCTGTGGTTTGTGTGCTTTGCATTGCCGCCTGCCAGCCCCAGGCCTTCTGATCTCCTCTCAGTGAACCCTAGAGGCAGCAGTTGGAAAGATCAGATATACGCTCAGGGCAATCTGTCAGAAACAACTCTGTCACATTCCCCAGCACTAAAACGCATGGAAATAAAATCCATGTGTTTAAAACTGTGACTGCCCCATATCTGTGAGAAGTGCTCTTTTAACTCAGAAAAAATCCATGAACACCACTCCTGTCCTTACACTTTTTAATTTTTTTTTAACATCAGTAAAATATTGGCATTTAGGTTTTTTATCTCTCTTAAGCATCTGTACCATGTTTGTTTGCCTCTATCAACACAGTTGTAATGTCATTCTCATGAGACTACACTGAATTCCATTATACAATAAATGAATTAAAAAATGGCTGAATAAACCAACAGATAAATCCAATAATTAGGATATAAGTTATTTAAATATATTATTTTCCACATTTTGACACACTATCACCCATATTTGGGCCAATATTTGGCTATACTTTGTTTTTGCTAAGGCATAAGGCAGATAAATAATGCGTGTGATTGTTTTCTTAAACTAAGTGCTGGGTTGTTTTTTTGTTTTGTTTTTGTTTGTTTGTTTGTTTGTTTTTAAGGTATATTTAAGAATGTGTCCTTGAGGAGACAAAAAGTTGTGAGCAACTTCCTAGCTTTTTTTGTTTGTTTGTTTGTTTGTTTTGTTCTAGAACATCTGCATCCACCACATAGACTATGAGGTATAGCACACTTCCTTTCAGGTTCAGAGCACTCGGTAGATACAAAATTAATTTTTATATCAACCTGTTGTATGAGATAGTCTTATAATACCTGTCAAATCTAATTATAAGTATCCAAAGCATGTTTGGAAACATTAGAAGGAAATAGAATAATTTTTGATCTATATTTTCTGATCAGAAAAAAAAAAAATTAGCTGTATTAAATTGAGCATTCCAGCTGCAGTGGTGACCACCAATGAAGCAGAGTACAATGTCATACCTGTTCACCTGAAGAGTTAATGGAATCCCCATCTTTTTATTTATCCCTTGGGATGGGTGTTCTGTCTACCCTTCCATGTACTAACTGTGGAATTGGAATATTTCCTTCTCCTTCAAACCTCGATTTGCCTGGGTCCCTAGAGAAATAAACTTGGCATTTCATCTGAATCTCTACAATGAAGCCACCTTGTGCTGCAGAATCTGGCAAAGCTTGGTGGTTTTTGTTGGAGGGAATATAGGAATTATAATGAGGTCAGGGCTGGAATGTAAAAGGCTCTATGTCAGGATGTTTTCACAACATTTTTACAAACTGTGCTGGAGTATGCTCAGGATTGTTCAGTGAGCTTCAGTGCTTCTATGATGCCTAAATATAGTCACATCTTTTGAAAGGTAAATTTAAAAGCCATCACCCAAACAGTGTAACGTCTTTGGCAGTCCTTGCTACACAGTGTTTTTCCATGGTGTTCAGAGATCCATAAATATACTGATTGACCATGCTAGCTCATATAGTCTCAATAATAGAATTTCTTTTATTTTGTGCTAGAAAGTAGCAGATTGTTAAAATAGCTATCAAGTCTAGCCATTCTTCAGAATACTGTGGCTTCTGAATCATGTAGTTTCCCTGAAATTTATGCAAGGTGAGTTCAGCTCTGTGAGAATATAATTTCAATTCCTTCTCATTACTGAAGCAAAATTTAACATACATTTTCAGAGTATTATATTCCTTTTTAAATTATTTTATTTCCATGTCTTGGCCAGTACTTTGAAAAATTACTATTTTGAGTATGTCAAATCATTACACTGGTGAACCTCTGACCGGTCCTAATTTTCAAAGGTCAGGTTCAGCTGCCTATTCTAGATATAAGATGGTTTCTAAGTATTCCCTAAAAAAAATCTCAAAATCTATTGTGCATGGATTTTTTTCCCTCATTTACTCATCAGTGACTTTACTCTTGCTACAATTGTGTTATTGACCTGTAATACTTTGAGCAAGGCGAACAAGAGATGTTTTTGAAAATCAAGCCACATATCACACATACACCATCCTCAGAGTCACTTTGAAATCAATGACAGTCATCAGTCACCCACAGAAAACCTAATCAACCAGCCAAAGGTCAAAAAGACGGTCGAATTTATTCGGCTGTGTGGTGTCACGCATATTGTTGAAAAAGTAATAAAATTAAGTGATTAGGTAGCAATATTAAGTCTTTTATCTTAAAAGGTTTAATCTTTACCATATTTTCTTTCTATTTTGTGCAGTCGTTGTGATGCATTAAGCTAAATTAAGTTTTAGCTTAATGGGGAGGCTGGTTGTCCTCCCCACCCCTTTTTCAGATACTCGGTGGTATGCAGCAGCACTAGGAAAAAAAAAAAAAAAGAAGTAGAGTATTTTAGATCATATCTGGCTCTGGTTAGTTGTCCTTACATATAAACGTCACATTCCATTTCCCATTGCCAGTAATTGTGGTTATCTGATAAAGCAGTCATCAAAAGGTGTTTTGCAGACCATTGTGGTTATAGAAAGCAAGCTGCTGCTTTCTTGCTGAAAAAAAATCAGAATTATCCATTTCATATAGCCTGTCAGAGTAAGTTTCTTAACAATCTGTAGATCTGCTTTCTAAGACTTACAGATATCTCCCTCAGAGCAAAAGCCTCTCTCCTACAAAGAAAAATGTGGTAAATTTTGACTTCTATGATTGTACTTGCAGCAATAACAATAATGATCCCAGTAAGTAGCTCTTTCTACAGAGGCACTTTTCCACTCTTTGCTCTTTTGGACTCATTAAGCGTCACATTGAACATATTTATTTATTATGGGTTCTTCTACTCAAATATTAAGAAATAGAGATGGCAACAAATTTATAATCTGCTTCAGTTTTTTTTGTTTTTTTTTTTTTTTNTTTTTTTTTTTTTTTTTTTCTCATTAGCAGAGTCTTAGATGCACTTTTTATGTAGATATAATAATATATAATACTTTCAGGCTTTAAACTACAATTAAGTAATCAGACCTCCTTCAGAGTAACATAAAGGCTCTACACTTTCATTTTTACAGTTTCATCTTAGCACCTTGAAAAGAAGGAAGAAGATATGAGGTTTCTAGAGTGTCACGCTGCGGTGGTCAAGCATTGCAAAAAAGTCTGAGCCTCTTCTCAAATACGACTTGGCTTCAGCTGCAATTTAATTCAGCTTCCAGGCATTGCTCCTTGTTTCAATGCTGGATGTAGCAAAGATTTTGCCCATGTCTCCATTTCCCCTGGGGAATTTAAACTCAGAAAGCAAGCCACCCCCCCACCCTTCTGTTTAATAAGGCAAACAGCTCTTTTAAGTATCTCATGGCAATATGTGTCCTGCAGGCCTCATCCCTGGGATGATGATATCCTATTTTTTTTTTTTTTTTTACCTATTCTGGTTCAATACAGTGTGATATAGAAGTTCTAGCAGTCAAAACCCTCTTTTTCCAGAGTAGTACTGGAAAAATAAAGTAAGGACAACTTAATTCCAAACCAAAGCACAATGTAAAAATGGTAGATTTCTTATTGCTGTAGTGTCTGGAGACTGTACAAGCATTAGGCTAGATTTCATACTCCATAACAAGACACAGCCTAGAGGTTGGACAATTTCATCTGCAGAGGCCAGAGAAAAGAAGAATAAGCAAGAACAGAGATACAGAGAGAAAAAAGTGTCCACTTAATTCACAGAAAAAGGTCTATATGAAAGCAGAGGATTTAAAAAACAGTTCTACTGACTCCTTGTGGAGTGCCCCACCTGTTTCCATGTTTTTTTAAATTAATTTGTTACTGTGTTCTATAAACAGTGTTGTGTGAGATTAAGATCTCTTTCGCTCAGTCGCTGTGCTGGCATATACCCCTTTGGGTTTTTCTAGTGCATGATTTCGCTCTCTGAGCCACTGCCTTTGGTCTTGGCTAAATTCCTTCATTTCTCTGAAGCATGAATGAGGAAAGCACAGAAGGAGCAGTAGTGATTGATTCCCCTTTTTCACCAAGGCCTGCATCTCCTCTGTGGCAGTAACCAGCTGATACCAGAAGAGGATAATAAATATGTTGGCCGCATTACAGCACATTTTGTAAGCTGAGGTTCTTATTCATTTTTCTATATAATGTGCTATATGCATGTTGCTTCTGATGTGTATACTGGAGATTTTCTTCCTTTAGTCTCCTGCCCAAATTCTTCCCAACCACTGAGGGGTGGGAAAACAGCTTTCAGGTAATAAATGAATTCATTTTTCCCCAGTAAACAAAGTAATGAATATTTTGTAAAATATCTGTCAACACACTCACTCTGGCTGCTTGGTGAGCGGCTGCAGAGGACTTAATGAAATTGCTTGTACTGGGCAGTGTCACCATTATCAAAAGCTTTCAAATAGCAAGAATGGCAACACTGTATTGCTAATGTAGAGCCACAAAAGTTACATCCCCTGACTATGTCAGGGAGCCCCTGAGGCAGGAAACAAACTGTGTCGACCGTTTATTGCCTTATGCCGACTGTCTGTCAGATACAGGTTTTTTTGAGAAATTACTTTCTCCATCTAAATCTATCTCAAGAAATAAAATAGACCTAAGATAAGATAGAAATAAATATATAAGAGAAAAATAAATAAATAAATAAATATAAGATATATAAAAATATATCTTATATAACCCTAAACATATATAGCTAAACTTGCCCTGTACCCCCAAAAAAGGTCCTTTTGTCTATAATACCTCACTGAAATAGCCTGTAGCCTTGCACTCCTTCAAATCTCGAATGGACATTATATTGAGAGTTGTTATTCCCATGCATCGTTTCTGTGTGCCATGGAATGCCTTGAATATTTGTGGCAGGTGTTTGGGTGGATTCACTGCAATTTGTTGCTTTATTTTCTGCTCAGGATTGTTTAGGGGGAGAGAGGACAGAGGAGAGCTGCAGACACTGGGATGGCTCATGGTGATGTGCAGACTCACTCATCAATCCAGACAAGGTCTCTGAGAAGTTCTCAAGAGAGTCTTCCACTCAGGAGACCTTGTACTAGTATGATTGCTTTAATTTATTATTATTGCTATCACTGTTGTTATTATTATTGCTCACTTATTCAGTTAAAAGCAGAGGAGTCACTTTTATGGAATGAATTGTGTACACTATCACAGACTTTGTTTCTGCTTGGGAAGTTTTTGTACCTGATATCTGCAATTATGAGGCACATCCTTGCTTTTTTTTCCTCACTCCTGGTAGGTACTATCAGGTATTTCCCCTGCTCAATACAGCCTCCTTACATAGTATTTTTGTTTTATCCCTACCTTAACTATAAAAGCAGCTGCTGAAAGCTTAAGAATGTGCATTTTACAGCTATATTAGATTTGATAGTTGCTGCACCAGATCCATTTAACATATGAGACTGAACAACCAATATCCAATAAAGCTGATAGAATTATTATTTGTTGCACTTTTACTACAGCAAAATGTTTCACAATGTGCGATATATCCTGATTCATATCCTGTCATTTATCAGGAGACATCTTCTTAGACCCTGTTAACCAGAAAATAAACCTTTTTTTTCCAGTTTATGAGGATTGAAACATGATAAATAATAATGGGAGAAGTAACTGTCAAGCAATTTACAAATGATATGTTGTGAAAATATGGCACCTTGATGATTTCTCCTAGGAGGACATATGCTGCAGCAATACCATGATTCAGAAGGTCGTTTCCTTATTGGGGATAAAATGATATGGATAGACAAGTATCAGCTTACAGCTGAAGTTCAATCTCACAGAAACACAGAATAATTTAGGTTGGAAGGGACCCCAGTGGGGTCATGTGATCTCACCTCCTTTCTCAAGTAGAGTCATCTGAGAGCACAGGACGCAAGATTTTGTCCAGAGGGGTCTGCAATACCTCCAGTGAGGGACACTCCACACCCTCTCTGGACAATCTGTTCAGGGCTCAGTCACTGCCCAGGACAGAAGCTCTTTCTCATGTCCACGTGGAACTTTCTGGGCTCAGTCCCTGCACATTCCCCTGGTGCCATTGCTGGGTCCCTGGAGCTGAGCCTGGGCCCTGTTTTGACCCTCCCTGCCCACAGGGACACACAGGGATGGGTTCCCTTCTCAGCTGGGCCTCCTCTGGAGGNCAGTGGGGTCATGTGATCTCACCTCCTTTCTCAAGTAGAGTCATCTGAGAGCACAGGACGCAAGATTTTGTCCAGAGGGGTCTGCAATACCTCCAGTGAGGGACACTCCACACCCTCTCTGGACAATCTGTTCAGGGCTCAGTCACTGCCCAGGACAGAAGCTCTTTCTCATGTCCACGTGGAACTTTCTGGGCTCAGTCCCTGCACATTCCCCTGGTGCCATTGCTGGGTCCCTGGAGCTGAGCCTGGGCCCTGTTTTGACCCTCCCTGCCCACAGGGACACACAGGGATGGGTTCCCTTCTCAGCTGGGCCTCCTCTGGAGGCTGAACAGCACCAGCTCCATCAGCCCTTCCTCATAAAGGACATTCTCCAGACCCTTCATCATCTTTGTAGCCCTCTGGACCCACTCCAGGAGCTCCCTGTCTCTCTTGTCCTGATGAGCCCAGACTTGGACACAGCACTGCATGAATCTAGTGCCAAACACAGTGTTAAAATCATAGGGTTTAATATACCTACTTGTGGGAGGTAGCCAAGAAAAGCTATGCAGAGATGAGTTAGGAGGTGGCTGTGTGGTCTAAAGATTTTTGAAGGCTTCAATAGGCAGAAACCACACAAAATCCTGCTGAGCATCATGAAACAGCCTCTTCTCTGAGTGTATTTTCACTTATATACTGGATGCCTAATCAAATTATACAAGATTTTTTATTACCTAAATAATAAAAAACCTATTTCATATATTCATATTCATATACAAATGAGTAAAATTATTAAACAAATGAAACATGAAGAATGTCAATAAAAATTCACATTTAGGCTCTGATTTGGATTATCTGAACAACATTCAGGTATTGGTTGTCTTAAACATGCAATTTGACTATACCCTAATGCTCAGTTGACCTTAAGCCTGATTTGTGCTTTTAAAGACCAGGCTACCCTTGCACAGGCTTATAAGACACAGTGACCTCATTCTTAATTGCATATAATTTTTTAATTGTCTAAGAAATTATCTAATCTAGGCTGAAGTTCACGTCTATTTATATCTTTATGAACACTCGTGTGCCAAAATGTTGAATTTACTCTAAGAACCCTTACAACACCTTTATTACAAATATGCAATCTTATGTAATTTTTCAAACATGCTTACATACACGCACTTTCAGGAGGAGGGAGAAAGGGAGAGAAAAGGAAGCTGAAAAGTAAGGCAATGAACAAGTAACTAAACAGAAAGCAATTTGGGGCTTGCTGAAATGTTGAAGGTTGTGATTTGTATCTGTTGTTTGCTTCCAGAGTATCCAAGCAGAGTACAAGAATTAGCTTCCTTTACCTATTTTAGTGGTAATTTTTTTAACCATACTGAAGATAACTTGAGCACAAGATGATCCTGACTGTTTACCTTTACAAAAAAGCTCTATGACCTAAAAGTAAAAAACAACATTAGAATCTTATTACAGACATGGGACCACTTTAGGGTGTAATGTTATTATACTGATTCTTTTCTCTGCAGGATAAGAGAGAACTAAAAAAATATTATCTATTGTTTTCAAGATTGTGGTACAGCAGAAAGGAGAAAAGAATACCTCAGCAAAAATGTAGCTATATCTTTGTAAGAAAGTAAGAGTTCATGAAGCATTCATTACCTATAATTTAATATAGTGAATAAAAAAGGCTTAGATGATGAAGAAAAAAAAATACAATTTCTGAATTCTTACCTTGGTATTTAAGTATTTAATTTTTAATGTACTTCATTATTTCATTTTCCTCTGTCTTTCAGGAGATGCCACTTAACATTCTTTCTCTTAAACTTCCATAGTTCGGCTTTATGCATGCAAGGTCATTTCTGTGTTTTAGAGCTAACCACGAACTGAGCCACAGAGAGCTGAGATATAGAACACTTAGATTACATTTCAACTAGGGTTCCTATATTGAGAATACCCTTGATCCAGAATACATACAGAATGCCAAGATCTGATTTGATCCAATGAACTTTCAGGATTTCAGTAGTTTAATGGAGTGATCAGTTCTGGCTGCCTGTAGAGTTAAGAACAGAACAGTCAGTTCACCTTAAACCTGAATTGTGCTTTTAAAGACCAGGCCACCCTTGTACTGTGCCTGATTTGTGCTTTTAAAGACCAGGCTACCCTTGCACAGGCTTATAAGACACAGTGACCTCATTCTTAATTGCATATAATTTTTTAATTGTCTAAGAAATTATCTAATCTAGGCTGAAGTTCACCTCTATTTATATTTTTATGAACACTCATGAAAATAACAACTGTCATAATGTTGTATCATGAAATACCAAATTTCTTAATCTAGGTGCAAATAAGTGGCTTTGTGTTTCTCAGGTTATTGTTTCTGAAAATGAGGTGTTCTACTCACATTGCTGAAATATATCTAATTAAGTAAATGAGGAGCATGGGAGCAAGGGAAGGGCAAAAGGGAAAATGAGGGGAAAAATGAAAGACAGAAGAAAGAAGAAAGGGAAAAAAAAGAAAAAGAAAAGGAGAAAATAGATTTTTTTTTTTTAGATAGTTCTGGGTTGTTTTTTTTTTTTCACCAAATATTTTTAATGTCTTTATATCTGTATCAGTCTTTGTATCTGCTCAGAAATTCATATTAAAAACCAAAATATGACTTTTTGTTTTTATAGTTCCAATCTTCCCTTTTCTTTTATGATTAGCACTTAATATGCTTCATCCAACATCCAGCCCTAAGAAAAAGGGAATAGATCTTGTAATATTTCTGGAAAAAGAAACACAAATACACTTCTGGGACTATTTAAATAATGGAAAAAGTTAAAATAATATATGCAAGAGTCTTGACCTGTATCAGAATGTATTAGACTAGAAGTTTACTAGAAATGTTCTTTGCAGTTTTACTGCAGATTCTTATTCCAAATGAAACAGGTTTTTAATTTATTCTACCGATCTTTTGGGATGAACTTTTATTGTGATGCTCTTCTACATCCATAAAATTGCCCAAATACATCTTTCTTGCCCCTTTGAAGTTAGATTCCTATTGATCTGCTCATATTTATGCTTCTGCCACACACATTCATAGTTTTCACATGTATTGGAACTGTTGCTAACTTTCAAGTTTTTTTCTGACATGGTTGTTACCAAAAGCAAATATAGAACCTAAACTTGATTGAATTTCCCCTTGGTTGTTACAGCAAGGCTTTTACATGGGTTTTGCATAAAGAATTAATATAGGTTTCTAATCCTATCACCTTTGCAATATTGTTCTAAAACAAATTGAAATTTCAGCATTACCTGGAGTAATAAGAGAAAAAAATTATCAATGTTGCGACCTTGAAAAACCTGACGACTGAAAAACTAGATTTCTTGTACTTTTGACTGAACCTGAACACATTATTTATTTATCTGAATCTGAAGAACTTCTGGTTAAGGACAGGATGAAATGAACTTGATGATGTTGCAGGTCTTCTTCAACTTTAGTGATTCTGTGGTTCTATGATTCTTTACTGTGAGACAGTGGAAAAAAATTGCCCAGAAAAGTTGTATATTCTCTGTCCTTAGAGGTATTCAAAACTGCACAAAACCCTGAGCAGCCTGCTGCAGTTGACTCTGCTTTGAACATGGATATTGGTCTTGATGATCTTCAAAGGTCCCTACAAGCCCTAAGTAGAGACACTCTGACTATGAAAAAAAAAAAAATTAAATTAGACATCTGTTCAGAATAAAACACATTCTATAATACCTCTTCATACTGTTTGGAACAATTCCAAATACCTGGAGTAGAAGGTCATTGCAAGGATAACTTTCCAAAGAAAAAGTTTTGTATTTTATTTCTAATTCCAGCTGAAAACAATGTGCTCCAGTTTGTGCCTGGACACAGAAATGCCAAATGATTTTTTTTCAGACAGGCAACAAGATTCAAGCCTCCTGTGCTATGATGATCCCCATGTTCTGTGTTTTATTTATGCAGAGATGTTTTTACAAAGTAAATATGTCATGAATCTGAAGACAGAGGATAAATATGTGCATATATGTGTGTGTAATATATGTGATGTATATATAAATATATACATCAAAAGTATATATTTGATGAAAACAACTTTTTAAGTCTCAAGGTAGATTTGAAATCAAAATCCCAGAGAGCATCCTGCTGAAGTGCTGGACTGGAAATTTACAGTCTAGAATTATTCATAATCTTTGAAGAATGTAAAATTAGGAATGGGCCACTTGCAAAGAGTAAAACTAATCTAGTGTGAACAAAGAGATGGATTTTTGGGTTCACAAGGTAAGAGGAAATCTCCCATTAATCTTGTTAATTTACTGCACTAGAAAGTGTTATGCATCTTGGTTGATTTCTACAGGGATTACAGGGATGTATGGCCCTGACAGTTCCAGCTTTATTTGCCTGTATAAAACAAAATGTGGCTCAGATACAAACAGTGACTTAAAGACATCAGCCATACAAATGCAGAAGTTATAGATGATGATCTGCTTTTCAGCAATGTATGTGCAACATCCCAAAGAAAATCCTAGGGACCTCAATCTGAATAGGATAAGAACATAACAAAAGATGTTGTCTTTGAAATTAAAATGTGTTTGTTTCATAGCTTCCTTGTGGCTATGATTACTTAGGAAGAGTTAACAGCAATGTTCAGCTGCACAACTTGCCTGAGTTTTCCACCCAGTGCTTGCCAGCACTATTTGTAAACACAAACCAAAGTCCCTCCCTTTGAGAATTTACACAAAGTGATATCCTGAGGAGTCAAACAGAAAGTGAGATGAGGAAAACACTGAAGTAACTGTACACAAAGCACTGAAATTTCCAGAGGTCTATTGCATAGGCTTTCCTGTTCTTTTCAGCATTATCACTGACAGAGAAAATACTGAGATGAACAAAAAAAGTTTATTAAATAAAAATATATTTGTTATTGCTTTTCTTTCAGGTAACACACTTCCCTCTGTGCATTCTGTGAGTAATGACACCCTTTATCTCAATCAATTTTGAAATCTTTCTTCTCTTATGTATGACTTTTGAGTTCAATCTCTAGAACAGTCTTTACCCTTTATTTTTCATAAATTAGGGATATACACTAGCCCTATTCTCTAGCAGTGACACTTCTTTTGTCATTTGTTTTCCATGAAGCAATGCAAAACTGTCAGGATATTACAAGAATAGATTAAAGTATCATTTTTTAAAATTACCATTATTTAATTTTTTTAAGTACTCACGAAGTACATGCTATCATACAAGCTAAATATAAAATTAAAAAACATAAAACCAAAAAGTATAAACTATTTTTAGAACTCTGTGTATAGTGTATTCAGTTGTCAAATTAAGCAAAAGAGAATATGTTCCACTCATAAAAACAAAAGAAAAAATTATTAAAATGTGTCTTGGTCAGTGTCCAAATACATGAATGTTTAGCTATTAAAACTATTTTTTTCTTATTATTTCCCTCCCTATGTATTTTTTGTGCACCTAAGAATTTTAATTTTTTGTTGTCAGTGCTCAGTCTGGCACTCAGTATGGTGCTTGAAGTTGTACACTCATGGGTGAACATGCATGATGATGGAAGGTACTGCCATAAGTTACATGGTTCCAAGAGTAAATTTCAAAGGATTTCATTTTATGGCACCAGGTGTCTACTAAGAAGATTCATTTACTGAACTTAAGTACCTGGGTTTATAATCACCACTTTGATGAAGACACAGACTAACTTCTTATTAAAATCAGTAGTTGTGACTCTTCTCCCACTTCCTGTGTTCTATCCTTCCTGATTTTTTGTTCCTCTGTGAATGCTCCAAGCCTTTATCTCTGCAGAAACCTCCCAAACTTTACAGCCCTTCTGTCTCTTATACTGTGCCAGTTTTTCTACCCTGTGAAACCACTGGTTCTGTTTTCTGATGTTTTACACTTACTAGTGACTACAACCAGTTGCATTATTCAGTGCAATTTAAGTGTTTGATGCATGTAGCCCATCCTCTATTTCTCTCCTTGCAAACACATCCCAAGCAGAGTCATCATTTGTCATTGTACATCAGCAATCTGCAGCCATCAATTTGCAAGGCAAGGTTTGTTCCTGAATTGTTTATCTCAGCAATTACACACTTTGAATTTAAGGAGTGTAATTTCTAACCTTCAGGAAAGAAATTGAGTTCCAGGAGGAAAAGTTCTGAGGGCCTTGGGCTAGGAATCTGCATTCTAGATCTCTCTCTGGGATGAAAATAGTTTTTGCTGTTCATATTTCTTCTTAGTCAAAGTGGTAGGACTGAACTAGTATTTTTTTTACTGACTCTTGCTTGACCTAAATGATCAGTAATTTTTATTTTAGCAGTGTCAAGAAAATTACCAAAAAATTAACAGTACCTCTTTTTTTGTCTTTCTAATGACTAAATGCAGGAAAATAAAACTTCCTACTCTTTGAACATTTTTTTTCCTCTTTGGCCTTAAAAGAATAACCATTTAAAAGTCAATACCTTAAAAGCTTTTAAAGCCTGAGACTGGAATTTGAATTCCTGAACCGCAAAAGCATCCACCTGGAATTCACCACATTGCTGTTAATATCCCATAAAGAAAATGTCTCTGGGAAACATTTAGATATGATTATTTAGAAATAATAATTTCCAAGTAGTGGTATCTCAACACTTTCTGTTGAGTTTTCTCCTCCTTTTATAAGGACACACGGTGAGAAGCAAATATCTACCAAAACAAACAAACAAATCAGAAAATAAAATCACCTGGGAAAAAATGCAAACAAAACAAAACACATCACCTTATCAAAATGTCTAAAAATTGAAATTGCTTTTAAAACTATTCCAGTAAAACAATTCGCAGTACTATTTTGTTGCAGAACTCAAGGTCAATATTGAACATCTGAAGTCATGAGGTTGCTGCATACATTAATTAACCTTTAAAATCAACTCATCTTGCAGCTTCCATTAACATTTACTGGCATGAATATTTTTGAGTCACATAATTCAGGAACTGTTTTTCATGGTGGGATTCTTCTGATCAAATGTTTGAATGTGAAACTAAATAGTAGTGTTAGTTTTAGAAGGTTCTATGTGTAATAAGAGAGGGGAAATCAGCCCTTTTAGGATGGGTTTGATCCCGTCATAAAATAATTGTCTAAATCAGTTAAAAAAGTGAATTTGCAATACTATCCTTTTTTGTCAGTCAAATACGTTAAAAATTCCCCCTTAACCTTTTAAGTCTCCAAGTCATAAGTTAGATGATTTGCAGCCTTTGGTTGGACAGAAATGTTGATTATTTGATTTATGCCTCTGCAAGTAGATTTAAATAATCACTCCAATTTTCCCTTCTTCATCATACAGTGCCATCCTTTATGGCACTGCTTTGAACTGTAGTTCAAAGCCTTGTTCAGGTACTCTATTTTTTAAAATTTTTAATTTATTTTCTTAGAAATGCTAAATAACTAACATTTCCAAAATATTAAAAATCTTCCTTCTGTACACAGGGGAGGTACACTTCATTTGACATGAAACCTGCAGTGAAAATAAATACTGTATTGATGTACACATGTAGATCAGAACATGAAGAAACCAATTTTCTTTGTTCTATATCATACTGTAGATGAAAACAACGTGTATTTGATGGTCACACACATGTGCACAGACCTACATCTATTTCTTTTTCTCTCCATTTTTTTTAATATAAAGGCACTTAGAAAAACAATCAGATGTGTCTTGACAGGGGAAAAAAAAGATTTTAGTTTTACAATGCTATTAGCTTCTCTGATGAACTTCTAAAGTAATCTAGGATAGACATGTTCATTAGAGTCTCATTACTTGGCTGGGTAATTGCTGTTCGTATCAGAAACACAAATCACAAGAAAGGCTTATTAAAACAACCTATTAAAAATCTCAGACAGACAGACTGCTCTGCAGTATCTGCCACTAAGTCAAGTAAGTAGTCCCAAGGAAATTGCAAAATTGGAAAGCCTTGTTAAGGGTATTTTGTTGCCTTTCTGCTTTTAAGAGTAGAGCTTTTTCTTCCCCGACTATTGTCTGTTTATGAATAACTTATCCCATGTAGTGTGCAGTGAGTCAAAAAATAGGATATCTATCATTTCCTATGGCAGATAATTTCATACACTAATAGACTTTGGTGCTAGGAACTTTATTCGTGCTGTTTAATCTTTACTTTTCTTGGTTTAATCCTCTCATTTATTAACTCTTTTTACTCTTATGAATCTACCCTTTAAATGACCATCCATTGTCACAGCGGGTCACTGCACATCACCTGTCATCCTGCTGACCTAACACTTTCTCTGCCCTTATCCTCTTAACAGGTCCATATTTAACAAGTATAGTTCTGATCCAAAAAAGCAGATAGATGCTGATAAATATTAAGGCACACTCCTTATATTCTTAAATAGTGAGGTAATGTTAAGTATTGTTATATTTTGTTTTATATATTTATAAATTAATAGTATTTAATTAATTATGGAAAAAAAATTCTGCCTCTCATCATTAAAGTACTAAAAGGTGTCAGTAATCACACAGTGCCAATAACCCTCCTATCCAGTATTCCCTAGCACCACCCCAACACTTTAATGTGAGAAGAGGTCACCTGGAATATGTGAAATCAAACTTTTAATTCAAGAATCCACACCACCTGCCCAGAAAATACCAGAGGGACATTTTCTCCTTTTTTTTTCTTCACAGGTTTAGTGCATCATAGCAACATTTATATGCAATGTAATGATTTTGCAGTCAAACTTATAAATATACCACTGTTGACAGCTTTTAAATGTTTCATCAGTTACATACTGAGATGATGTGGAAGGACACATTTGGTAAATATTTGATGAATGTCATCAAGGGCAGAACGACATTTCAAAGAGCCTTAAAATTAGTAAAAGAAAGATGTGGGACTTTTTTTTCTCAAGCCACAAACCTTGTACTGTATAAAAGGTACTAAGGGTGTACCCTAGGAAATGTTTACAAAGACAGTTGTTCATAACTAAAGTCATGCTGTTGTGTCAGGGGGGAAAATGTTATTTTAATCATGCTGGGCACTTTAATGACGTTTAAAATGACTGAGTTAATAGATATTCTTCATAATCTCATGATAAGAGTTTTGTGTGGCATTTGTTTATCATACGACTACAGGCATGATTTTACTAAAAACTGTTTCTCTCCTGATAAAAAAAGTAGTAAAAGTAAGAGAAATTTGATTTTTTTTTTAATTTTAAATGAACTTTTTTCCTCTGCAGAAAACAAGGTATGGCTCTGCTATTTAAATAAGAGACCTTTTTACTTGTTAACAGTCATTTTATGTAGGTAAAAATTATTTAAAAAATAACTGTCACATATTATATTTCCATCAGTAAAAATAAAAATTGAGTGGATGCAGGTAATGCAGAATAAGCTTAAAGATTTCAACATGAGGTCAATGAAATTAATTAAAAGATACAAAGTTTTATCTTTAAGCAATAGGTCATATTCAAGTACTCCACTAAAGTAATGTTCCCTTTTTCCAGAATCTCTGACTATCAATTTTGTTTGATTTTAGGAATGCAAAGAATTTTAGAATGCACATTCTTATGTAAAAAATTGCCACTATCAAAATGCTTATTACTCATATGTCCATTTTTGTATACAATTATATATCATATTTTCCATGAAGTCTAATTATGCCCATCTACCTGCCCATTCAGCCTTGTTATCCAGACCTGTAACACTTTCTTAGCAGAATTAATAATACTTTCTTAGCTTATAATATTTTGCTAACCATACCTGACAAGGTTGTTGGATGGAGACTTCTACCTTTTGGAGAACCATCTCTACCAATGAAGAGATATAGCACCAGCTCCTAACTGTTGTTCCTCAGTCCTAGGCTCTGCTGAGGATCTGATTGTACTGCCAGCTGGGCCCATAACTAATATGGAAAGACTCTTGTAAAGTAACACAGCAAAAGAGACACAAAAATGTTAAAAAGGAAGAATGCTCTGTGACATTTCAGGACCTATCTATGGATCTGCCTTCAGTGCCTTATGAAAAAAGGTCATTTGGACTCTTTCTAATTCTGGCTGCCAAGAAATAAAAAAATGTTATCTGCAAGTTCTTATTCAGTAGGTAGACGTTAAATTTCACCACAAATGGTGTTTTGCAATAATTATTTGACTAACTCGAGCAGCTACTTTATATAGTGCCCATGGCTGAAATTAAAAAGAGACAAATTGAAACGAAAAGCTGAGTCTTAGCCAAAGCTGAAGGAATGCTGCTGATACCATCTGCTAGTACAGCCCGCAGGAACCAGGAAACCACAGAATTAGCTTTATGTGAGGAATTATGTTTCGTCTGCTTTTTAGAGAAGATTAACAGGAGCCTGTTGTCCAATTACAATATCAGTACCCATTTAATATTGCTTCTGATTTTCCTAGGAGTGATTTTTAAATCTCAGATGAGAAGTATAAGTGCTTTTTCCAAATGACTCAACTCTTTCGGCATTGAAAACCTAGGTGAAACCAGTTGTTCTATACATTTTCCAGGTGTGCTACTAATGATCCAGTCCTAGGAAACCAAAAATTATTAAAATCTTTAAAACTGTTATATATGAGAATGAAGGAGCTATAGTTTTAGAGATTCTTTTTGTTTCTTTCTTTCTTTTTCTTCAAGTCCAAATAATTTTTTCAGATATGAAGTTCATTGTTACATTAAACATTCAAATATGATTAAAATATTATTGGTAGACTGTGGTGAAGTAAGACAAAAACAAACAAACAAACAAAAAAACCCACAACAAC
>VXBN01002257.1:62030-82981 GCA_013397395.1 Sinosuthora webbiana
CTTCACCACAGTCTACCAATAATGTTTTAATCATATTTGAATGAGAAAACTACACAAGAAATAAAAAAACAAAACAAAACAAAAAAAAACAACCTGAAGAACATCACATAACCACAAGATTTTAATTTTTATTAATAAGGTACACCCTTATTTCACCAGGCTGTCTGTGCTACCTAAACCCGTTCAACATTTGGAACAGGAACTTCTCATCACACTGTGCAAATGCCAGGTGTGAAAGATGGGTTCAGTTTAAGACAATGGGACTCTTTTCACTAACTTCAGTGAGGTTGGGATTTCTCCCCATGAATTCAGCCTTTAGTATCTTCTTCTTGTGAATTCACATACAGCCGAGAGCAAGGGTTGATGTATGAGTAGCATTTAGACAGCAGTCGCCTGTGGAAGTATCATTACATGTCTAAATCATAACATCTTTCCTGTTTCTTCCTTGCTTTAAGGAAGTTGTAATTTACTGGTCATCTACAACAATATTAAATTGTTTTACCCATCCTGCATACACTGAGCAACTCAAGTTCTCTACAATGAGTAGTGGAGATATAGGTTAGTCTGAAACTTATTTCCAGCTTATTCCTCATGTGAGCCTTTTTGCTCTCTAGGAAAGGAATAAGCAAGCTCTACTTGCTTTATGTAATAGCTACTGAAAAGGAATTTCTATTATTTCTTAGTGAATGCCATGATGGGAAATGTAGCCTTATCAGTCTCCTCCAACAAATCTGGAAGTAGTGCTTCCTTTAACATCATGTGTTATGCCCATCTTAAACCAGGAAAAAAATTTGTCTTGTTGTTGTTTTACTCCTAAAGCTTGTCAGTGTTTCTCACAGGTTCTTTTTGCCCTGTTTTTCTTTTTCCTGGACGTTTTTCCCAGGAACAGGGAAGGTATGGGAGATATACTTCTAATTAAATTTGGTCTTAAAGGATCATAAAAAAATTTCTTATTTTACATTTTTTCTAATGTTCTTGCTGAAAGAGCTAGATTGAAATCCCTAGAACTGAAACTAGACCTGAAAATACTGTATCTGGGTGTCCTAGGGTGACTATGATGCCTGTATCACCAATTGTCTGTTCTGTGTATGCTGTGTATTCTGTACCTTTAAGACTGGTTCTGAGAGTGAGCAGGGAAAGAAGAAGCGCGCAGTTTGTTTTGAAAACTATTCCCTCCTCTGCACTTTTTTTTTTTCGTCCTTGGTCGGTGTGTGTTCATCGAGTGCACGGACACCAGAGAGAGGGTTTTTTTTCCTTTTAGTTAGTTTAGCTAGCTGGGGCAAGAAAAAAGCTTCCTAGACTGTTTTTTCCCCTTTTTCTTGGGACTGTTTAAATCTACTGTGGACTGAAAAACCCAGAGGAGCACCAGGAGCTGCACTTGTGGCCCACCGGGGCCTGGACCTCGGCATTCTCCAGCGCCGAAGGGACTGGGACTGATAAAAACTGAGAAAGAGCCGAGCGAACTCCCAGCAAGGACTCTCAGTTTCACCATCTCTCTTCGGAGCAGTGAGAGATTTTTATTGTTTCGTATTATTAATTTCTTATGCTTGTGGGCAGTTTTTTTGTTAAATAAATAGTTTTTTCCGCTTTTCTCCAAGGAAGTTTTTTTTTCCCTGGACCGGCTGGGGGAGGGGCCATTTGGGGTTTGCTCTCCAGAGGAGCCCCATTTGGAGGTTTTCCTTCCAAATTTACCCTAAACCAGGACACTGGGGTTTGAGTTTTTCTCACAATATGTTTCTTGTCCAAATATTCAGTCTATAGATGCTACTTTTAAATACCTCTTTACTTCATTTGGATTCCCCCAAAAATATATAAAAGGAATTCAATATTTTCAAAGACAAATAAAGAACTGGGACAAAATGTTCCAGGACAAGTCTCCCTTTCTCTTACTGTAAAACAATTTCCTGAATTTAAAAAGCAATGCTTTTTTCAACAGTTTGACTACATTGATATAATTTCAGGAAAACAAAACAAAACCAAACCAAAAACAAAATAAGAAAGCGAACAGGACTGACTTTTCATTAGATTTAGGAAAAACTGCCCATGAATGAAAGAAAAATATGTAGAAATTTTAAAATTGCTTATATTATTGTGGATCTGGTAGTAACACTTTCTTTTACTGCAAACTAATGCAAAAGCTTTACATGATATCAAAACTGTTTCAAAGGGAATTGCAATTCTGCCCCAAAAGATTTCCATTTCCTGATACACTCTTTAAGAAGAAAAATTGCCAGTTTCAGCATACTGGGTTTATAATTTAGAGACTGAATCTAATGTAGGTAAATAGGATCAAAAACGCCTACCAGGACTCAAAAACATGTGATGAAATCTGTCCTATTTTAATCCTTTTGGATCTGAAACACTTCCAGTCTCAAGGAGTCATGACAGCAGTAAATACATAATCTACATTCATGTCTTCTCTTCAATACCAAAACAGCCAAAGCCACACTGAAGGGAAATATTTTTTTCAATTTTGAATTGAGGTATCTTCTTTTGATGTTATATTTATTGAATTCAGTGACTGTTGTGGGTTTTGTAAAGAATATGTTATTCTATTCCATCTGGGTGGAGCAGAATTGTTTATCTTTGCCCGAATGGGTCAGTGTCGCTTATCAGATGGTGGAGTGTTACTTATCTCTCTTCACTGTTTCACTGCTCCCATGGGAATATCTTCTGTTAATGGACGATTAAGAATCTCTACCCAGGGAGGAGAAGCCAAACCATCTTCACCTAGATAGAAAGGAGCCACAAGTGCCACTGGGATATCCAGTTTTCCACCGGATCCCTGGAGGAAGACAGGACCCATCTCACTGGACCCCTTTTTTCTTCAACGGGACCATCTCTACTCCAACAGAACCACATCTGCCACTCCAGGAGGGCTTACTTTGGACTGCTTCCAACACCCTGACCAACAGGGTGTCAGGTTGTATTTCTGACTCTGTCAGGGTTTTCTAGGATTTCTTGTTTGTTTGTTTGCTTGCTTATTTTTCTGTACTACAACATCTGTATTTTTATATCCCTAGTAAAGAACTGCTATACCTATTCCCAAAATCTTTGCCTGACAGTATATTAATTGCAAATTTATGATAATTTGGAAAAGGGGGGTGGGGCTTACATTTCAAGGGAGACTCCAACCCTCCCTGGCAGATACCTGTCTAACTAAACCAAGACAGTGACTTAAAGGGAGAGGTATGAAAGGCGTGACTTGAAGCCAGTGCTGGAGTTACCTGAACTGTGTTCAGTACAGAGGCAGATAGAAGAGCAGATGCTCTTGGAGAATTATGTGGTACTTCAAACACCAGGGATGTCTCCGAGGTACTACAAACTGACCTGATATTTCACAGGTCTTGTTTCAACATAGTTTTATTAGATGTTTTGGTATGTGGGACAACTCTGACATTCAGGTCCTTCATAGGTCCTTCCTATGAAGGCATGCAAAAAGCTAACAATGAATAAATTTCCTTCTTTTTGTCTTCTGTGAAAATTCTGAGGGTGTAATAGAAATGATGCTTCCATGGTGGATCAGAAGTGTCTCAACATGGATTATAAACCTAACATGAACATTTATTTTTAAAAAACCCCAACAGCTTCAAGCTTGCATATACATTTCTAGTAATTTTTAAATACCTAACTATTCTTTGAAAAACTCCTTTAGCTGGGAGTCTGAATCTTGATGGATGAAAAACTTTCATGAAGTAATTTTTGAAGTAATCTGAAGCATTCAGATTACTCCAACATTCTTACAAATATTAACCATGGCCAAAAAATATGGCCACAGTCCAAGTGAAATAAATTACATCTTAGTCATAGCTTTTCATTTGGATACAACACTGGGCTCCACACAATGACAACAACAATGTCAATGCCAAATGACAGCAGTTTTATAAGCCAGAACATGCTCTTTTCCTGATACATTAAAAATTCTCACTGGGTTTTGTCTTCTTCCTATCTGACTAGGACAAAAAAAAAAAAAAAAAAAAAAAAAAAAAAAAAAAAAAAAAAAAAAAAAAAAAAAAAAAAAAAAAAAAAAAAAAAAAAAAAAACCAAAACCAACAAACAACCAAACCAACAAAANNAAAAAAAAAAAAAAAAACCCAAAAAATTATATGTTACTGCACTATAACAGAATATTTTTTTTTTTTTAAAGTTCTCAAAGACAGGAAATTACTACGTAGAAAAGATATATGTTTGATGCTTTGCTTGTTTTGGTATGCAGCTGTGTATTGAATGGCTAGTAACTGATGCCATATTGGATGTGGTACTTCTGAAAAAACAATCTTGACATGTTTGACATAAATTAGTCATATAAAAGGCATCACTGCTAAACTGTCTGAACATAAAACAAAGTTGACTTAATATTGCTGAATGAGCTGATGAGGTGAAAGTCCTCTAGGTGACCTTATTCCATCAGTAAATGCGACAAGGAGATACCAGGCAAGATGCACTATACCTTTCAGATCAACAAAGTTTAATGAATCCAAAATAGGGTCTGGTGCTTCATTTTGGACAGGGTGTAGTGACTTTAAACTTAGAGGGAATAGGTTTAAATGATAAGCAAGGAATTCTCCTTTGTGAGGGTGCTGAGGCCCTGGCACAGGGCTTTGGTTGCCCAGAGCATCTGCGGCTGCCCCATCCCTGGAAGTGTTCAGGGCCAGGCTAGACAAGGTTTGGAGAAACCTGGGATAGGTGAAGGTGACCCCCATGGCAGGGAGTGGAATAAAGTGGCCTTTAAGGTCCCTTCCAACACAAATCGGTTTATGACTCAGTGATTCTTTTTTTTTGGAGTGTGCTTGTATATCAATGGCAGTTCTTGAGTGCTGGCCTCGTGGGATTTTTCACACTCTTTAGTACTCAACAATATGAAACTTACAGTTAAGTCTGTATTGACATATTTAGTAAAAAAATCTATTTCTTTGGATGTGTGACCAGGATAACCTGATAGAAAGTCCTAGGCTAAGCTCCATTCATACCTGCAGCAAGAGGCTGTGTGAAAGGATGGCTGAGAAAGTTCAGGGTCAGAGGTGTACATATTTTAAGAATACCTTGCAAATTGAATGATATGTCTTAAGCCTGTCCACCTGGAAATTCAGAACCAATTCTTGACTCCTTCTCTAGGTTCCTTTTACACTCAAGAAAAAAGCTAGATACCACAGGGCCATGTGCACCACCTGTTGCTACTTTTGGAATGGTTGGGTTGTTCTCTGAAAGTGTCTTTTTCTATTGATTGCAGAAAGGAACTTCAAACAAAAAGTTTCCTTAGAAATTTATTTTCAACCTTCTTAAATGTAGAGGCATGAATTCCAGCTCTGGTGTTTTAATATTACTTTCCTGATAAGACAGCACTGTAAGATAATCTAAGATACTGTAAGATAATGCAGTGAAAATGCATTTTTCAAGGGTGCAAAAACATGCCATCTGATTTTTTTCAAAACCACTTAGACAGCTGAGACACATTCTACTTTCTACATTCTACCCTAATCCTAAGAGAAGTTACTATTTGCTGACCTCAGCTACATTGGCTCAAACTCAACTCCTTTCAAAAATTTCTGCAGCCAGGAATTCAGCTGGCAGCATTTATTAGAAAAATAACTCAAAATAACTAGAGGGTATTTTCAGAGTATTAAATTCTGTTTTATTTCATAGAATATATTTCCTTTTCTTAAGTGGCTTTCTTAATGTGTTTATATCCCCTTTCTACATTTTGTAGTCTGCATTTCTAAAATTTCTGCTTTTCTTCAATTTTTTTTCTTTTGACAGTTAATCACTTTAACTAGAGCTCATCGAGTCCTGAAACTAAATGTAAGTTACAGCAACTTACTGGTAGACTGAATGAAAAAACCTGATTTTTCCATGCCACACTGAAAAATGTGTTACCTCTGGCCCAAGTATTTAACACCAGAAATCATTTTATTTTCTGCAAAATATCCCACAGGCATATTTAGTTTTCACAGGAGTCTGTTACGTAACAGCAGACAAGGTATATTCAGATAGCTAATAAAAGGAGTCATGCACTAATTCTGTTTATTTCTTTGCAATAGCAAGACTAACATCAGTTCTAGTCCAGGAGACATATAGCTGTGGGCAAAATTTCAAGTTAATGTACTCTTCAAAGAGGAGTTGAGTTGTTTTCTTACCAGCTAAAATTGTCTGTCCATATCTGACTCTAGAGCTACCATCCCAGGGAATCAGGAAAGTGGCTCCTCATGTATAGCTGTTTCATAGAAAAACTTTCTTAAGACAGGCAGCTGAAAAGGCAGAGGTTAATCTTAAGACTAGGATAAACTAGTCATCCTAGAGACTTATCTGAATCTCTAATGCACCTTGATTCTTTTTCTTTTTTTTTTTTAACTTTTATTTTGTACATAGCAGCAGGAGTTAATGCTTGAAGGGATTTTCACAGTTTTTATAAAAAAGAATATGACAGTTTTGCCTTCCTCAAGAAACATATTCTCATATGATTTGTCATGTCCAAAGAGATTCACTGAAGGCATGGTGTGGCCTTAAAGGACAAATTAGAAAGGAGTCAGTTTGACTGACAAGAGGAAAGCAGCTTTTGTTTGCCTGACCCATGTCAAGTATGGACAATGAACCAATGTAAAGGTCAGTGTGAACAACAGCCATGGGGAATTCCAGCCTTCCAAAGACAAAGCAGTATGGCCAGTAGTTCTGAACTCTGGACAGCCTGAAATGAATGGAACACTTTATGAAACTTGTCTTATACTAGCAAAGACTCGAGAGACTAATATGTTTCAATATACATGTTTTCTGTTAGAGAGAAGAGTTGAAAGTTGCTGTTAGCCATGTTTTATTAATAATTGTTAAATTATGTTAATGAATGAAAACCACTCACCTTGTAACCTGGCTGTATTCCTATCCCTAGTTGCTGTACCCTGTATTCCTTGTTCCTGTGTTCCTTGTTCCTTGGGCCCTGCCTCCACTGCTCCCCTATACTTCCGCATGGCAACCACAGGGCAACCAACGGCTCCAGCCGGCATGCTAACCACGCCAACTCCCATGAGTCCTAGTGACAACAGGAATTAAGACCACCACATGTAGACACCTAGAGCCAGTGAGCCAACATCGAGATAGCTTACCTGACCACGCTGGGGGACTGACAAGACACCAAGCTATCTCCCGAGCCATTTGGTTGTCTTGTCGTGACAGAACAGAACTCGCTCAAGGTCATCTTCTAGACCTCCAACGAGCCAAATTGGAGAAGTCTGCTGTAGGACTCCTGTGAGGTTGGAGATCCTAGCTCTGCCTTTTGGCAAAGCTGCTTTTATTTCTCCCTCTTTGTTCTCCATAGAGAGCAGTGGTGGTGAGCGTGTCCCCTTGGGCCCGCACCCAGACTGATCAATAAAGGCTTTAAAAAAATGAGGAGTGGGTCACCTTGCCCATTCTTAACATTTTCTGCCTTTTTTTTTTTTTTTTTTTTGAGTTTGCATCAGTTGTGGCACTTAAGGTCAAAATATCCTTACTGACAGAATTACGTGCTTAATTCTTTTCTATGTGTAGGTCAGATATCTTCTACAATGATCCTAGTTAACAGAGATGTATTCAATGTTCCCACAAACCTGTCCCAACTGCCTAGTGACTCTTTAAGCCACCAATAATACTGTTCTGAACTGCCTGGAGAAGAAGACAACCAGAAATCATTTTCTGTGGAATGTGTGAACACATTTACCTAGCACTGAGTTAGATAAAAGACAATCCAAAGAAGATTTTTTTTTGTATTGTTTCATATGAAGAAAAAAATTAGCTTGGAGAAATTTAGGCAGTTTTAGTTATCTTTGAAATACCTGTGTGCCATGAAATGAGATGCATTAAATGCAAATATCCTTTGTATGTGTGGTCACAAAAATTTACTTAAACACAGAAATCTATAAAAAGCAAAATGATTTCTGATTAGCTTTCTTGCTTCCAAAATTGTCACAGAATCACAGAATTAACTAGGTTGGAAAATACCTTTTGAGATCAAGTTCAGCCTATGATATAGCACCTCCTCATCAACTAAATCATGGCCCTGACTGCCATGTCCAGGCTTTGAAAAACATATCCAGGGATAATGACTCCACTATCTCCCTGTGCAGATGATTCCATTGCCCAGTGCTCTTTCAGTGAAGAATTTTTTTCCTGATGTCTAATCTAAACTTCCCTTGGTGCAGCTTAAGACTGTTTCCTCTCATTCTGCCATTTGCTGCCTGGAGAAAGATACCAACCCCCACCAGACTACAGCCACCTTTTAGGAAGCTGTAGAGAGTGATAAGGTCACCTCTGAGTCTCCTTTTCTCCAGGCTAAATAACCCCAGCCCCCTCAGTCGTTCCTCACAGGGTTTGTGTTCCAAGCCCCTCACCAGCCTCACTTCCCTCCTCTGGACACACTCAAGCACCTCAAAATCCTTTCTAAATTGAGGGAACTGGAACTTCCCAGAACTGGACACAGCACTCAAGTGTGGCCTGACTAGTACCCAGTGCAGGGGAAGAATGACCTCTCTGCTCCTGCTGGCCACACCATTCCTGATCCAGGCTGGGATGCCATTGGCCTTCTTGGCCACCTGGGCACACTGCTGGCAAAACTAAAAACAACAACAACAACAACCATACACCAAAAACAAACAAACAAAACAAAACAACCCCCCCAAAAACAAAAAATAAAAAAAGACACCAAAACAAACAAACAAAAAAACCCCAGCTCTTTTGCACCCAGTGCCACGTTTATTGCAGAAGCAGGATCCCCAGCTCCCACTCCCCACAGCCCCTCAGCCCAGGGAGTCACCCTCTTTTGTCACAATTCAATGGTTGAATAACCTCTATTACTGCTTATCATAACTTCTGTGGCTGTGTCATCTCAAAGACAAACTTGGTGATGATCTCATCCCTTGTGTGTTTGGTTCCTTGGAAAGTGAATTGGACCGTATGACCTCTCCCTGGAAGTACTCAAGATTCAATTTCAGACATAGCAGACAAGTGTAACAAATAATATCCCCATCTCACGATTTTATCTTTGATTATTTGCTTGCAGAGTGCAATAATTCATTGTGGACCTACACTTCAGTAGTAAATTAGTACTCCCACACCCTATGCTGTCTCAACTCTTGTGACTATAAGATCAGAATTAAAGTTCTGACCCACATTTTCAAATACAATCCCAGCCTACTCCCACTTCAGTAGCTTCTTCAAGAAGGTGAATTCATTATGTATTCTTTTATGAGAGGAGATATAATCTGAGTTACAGCCTGTCAGTTGTCCCAAAGGGAAGCAAATAAAACTATTTCTTTCTGAATTTGTTGTATTTTTTACACTAATTTTCTGTTTTTTTTTTCTTTTTGCACTTTAGATTATATGCAGAAAATATATATTGAATTATTGAAGACCAGTATATAATAACAGTGGAAATAGATATTCCTGAAAGAACTTATAAAGTTGAAGTTTCTTCACAGGTTGTAAACAACTTAAATATTGCATGGCATGTAAAAAGGTACAAAAAAGGAAATCAATTCCAAAACTGAAAATGAGAAAAACAAAATCCCAATAAACTAAATTAACAAAAATCAAGAAGGGCAAGCTGGTACTGGTGACCTTAGCTGACCTACATTAGAGGGTAATTACTACCCAATCAATAGTCCTTATACATAACTATGGACATAAATGGTCAATGGAAA
The DNA here is from genome assembly GCA_013397395.1 of Sinosuthora webbiana. Classification (NCBI taxonomy): domain Eukaryota; kingdom Metazoa; phylum Chordata; class Aves; order Passeriformes; family Sylviidae; genus Sinosuthora; species Sinosuthora webbiana. The sequence continues at coordinate 71,693 of VXBN01002257.1, forward strand.
GTGATAAAGGGTGGTGATCAATAAACATTACAATCTGGCATGCAGTTGTCCAAGAAGTGAGTGAAAAGTTATTACTTTTTTGCCTTGGATTACCAGTATACCATTCGGGATTTGTCAAAGTTTGGGACTTGAGCATTTTCCACAATATATTACATCATTGTTCTGTTTTAAATCCTTCCCATAAAACTGACTTAAATGACCTTGTTACAAAATGGCTGCTTAGTGATCACCTTCAGTGCAATTCCATATTATTGGCCTATGAACTGCCAACACTCCTGAAGAATGTCTACAAATACTGTCTTGGTGCTTGTGAAAATAGACATGCTTCTGTTAGCAGTTTTGAGATCAGAGTCAAATCAAAACGTTTCTTTGCCAGGACAATAGAAAGAAAAAAAAAATAAGTAAGCTCTTGAGCTTGAGAGCCTTTGTTGAGATGCTGAAACTCTTGTTGATGGGTGATAGAGAATTTCAGGTGTCTAAAACAAACTTCAGTAAAATATCCAATGACGAAATTTTTTTAATGGAATCCAAGCAATCTTGAATCTGGCCCTTGATGTAGACCCAAGGGTGCTAAATAAGTTAATATTTCTCCCTGATCCCTCCTAGTGAATCAGTCATGCGCATTCATTTAGAGTTGCACATAATATTTCAGAATATATTCCTGATTTTTAATTTTTGCAGTCTAATTTACATTCACTGAGAGACAGCAGTCAGTCAGCTGTGTAATATGAAACATAATTTACCACAGCTTTACACTTATACACTCCTCCTCCTACAGTCTAAGAACATTGATGAAAATTATTCCCAGGACATGTTTTCTATAGACAATACACAAGCTTTTGTACTGACAGTGTTTAGCTACTCGTTGTGATCCTGGCTAGGATCACTTCTAAATGTATGTTCATCCAAATCAAATTCAGAACCCAAAAGTATTCACATAGAAGGATTATGGTTTTGGCAATTTAGGGCTGGATTAAGAAGCTTTTTCCTACAAAGATGACAGATTTACTGTTTTAGAAATAAGGCAATCTGGCCAATGGATCTTCCTAAAACCTTCTCATGTACATTGTCTCAAAAGGATCTCAAAGTAGACACACTGTTCTAAGTCAAGAGAATGTACCCTTTTGGTCTCCTCAAAATTAATTTTTAGAATAATAATTCAAAAACCTATTCAAATAGTCACCACAAATAATATTATAAATCAAATGACAATTCTATTGATAATACTACTTTTAGATCTCATCCCTTTGGATGCCCAGAGCATATTACCTGATTCTTTAGTTATATTAATAAAAGCAGCCATATTCAAATTAGTGAATGTTGACCCACTGGCTTGGATCGAAAAACTTCAGCAGGACTAGTTGCCTGCTATAGAATAAGAGTTCCAGTGTTCCAATATCAAACAAACTAAATAAATTTACCTTCTTCCTCTTGCCTTTTTCTCTGCACATTTTTCACTAACCAGCAGGGCTGTTCAACGCTGGTAAGAACAGATGTACTTGGATTTCATAATATGACAAAAACTTTGATTGTGCTTGGATTTCAGAATATGACAATGACTTTGATGATCACCTTCCTCCCCCAGCTTCATTTGGCTTTCCCATGATTAATTTGTTATTATGAATAGTGAGTTTACATCTGGATATGAAGCTCAGAGTGACACCAGCCTCTGAATCATTTTATCCCGGGGTAGTGCTGTGGTCTCTTCCACTGTGACGCACATTGTCTAAATTGCTTGAACATGTTTATGCTCAACTAATGCATTGGGTTGTAAGGAATGTTTTGGCTACACATAAATCTGCCTTTATACCTCATTCCATGATAAATATGTTAGTGGTTTTTGCACATGATTTGTTTGTACCTCAAAACAGGGCACCATTGGCAGGCAGAATTGTGGGTGACTGATAGCATCCTTATAGCATTAGATTTAGATGATTGTGGCCTTTGATTAAAACACATTAAATTTTCTGTGTGTGCTATTCCCTGTTTTGGGATTCATTAAAGAAATTATGGTGTGCTTTCTTGCATATGGATATAAGACTAACTACTGGTGGTTCTCTTTGGAACAACCATACTCATGAAATTGTTTGATGACAATTTACAAACTCCAACTCTGTGACTTTTACCCTGTAAAACAGGATGTAGTCTTACAAAGCAAACAGGCCTGCTTCCATGAGCAGCCTCAGAGAGGGAAGCAACTGAGTTTGCTCTCTCCAGAAAAAAAAAAAATGCATTTGCGTGAGGGTAATATATACATTTGAGAGTAGCTCTAAAAGGAACATATATGACTGAACCACGGCAATTTTCCTTGGAGCCAGTGAGCAGATCAGGGGGTCTTTTCTTTGCTGATCTAGCTGCATTCTTCATCCTTCACTGTGAAAGTTCATGCTTCCAGCACTGAAATGCCCTGTTTGTTCCACAGCATCATGGCCTGAACTGTGTCTATTAACTAAAATTAAATTTTATATATCTGCATATGCATGCATCTCTCTCTATATATACTACATATGTGTGTTTGTGTTTTATGTTTCAGTAGCAGCTTGCAGATCGTCAGATAAGGAGGTTCTGCATGTTTTAGTGTAGATTTGCAAAGCCAATTAAAGATGATCTTACCATCCCCCAAGCATTGGCAGACTCCTCACCAATAACAAATTGTTCCAGATGTGGGTTTACTGAAGAGCCAAGGCTGTGATCTCCTCTGTTGGCACTGACTGGTGTAGTGTGCTTCCATTACTCTTCCGTGACTCTGCAATTTCAGATTGTCTTCATTTTTACTGGGACAACATTCCTCCCATCTCTCCACTAACTTAGTTATTAGCAACATGTAGCAGATATTTATAACTTAGATTAAATTGAGATCTTTGATGTAAAGGCCATTATGATCAAATGAGACAGTACCATGAGAAGACATTATCTGATAATGTCTGTAATTAATGTGTGATAAAGGAAACGTGTGTTCCTTGAGTATTTATGAAGTAAAATCAACTCTCCCTTCCCCATTTTCCATGGATCAAGTATACATGCCTAGCTGCAGATGAATGATAGGGAAAAGCCAAACTATACAGACTATTAAAATATTCTATCTCCTTTCTTCAATCGTTCTTCCTAATTACTGTAATTGGATAATGTTCTGGGAATTATCCTGGTAATAGAAGAAAAGAAGAAGGTGATAGCCTTCACAACATAGGACATTATCTGAAAACTCAAATGACAATGTTTCTCTCAAGGAATAATAGTCTCTTTATTTGTTAATATTTTCAATGCAAGGACCAAATGTTTTGTAGAGAAAAATCACCCTGGAGGTCAGAACTCAGGCAAAGTAAAAGCAAACACAGGCCAAATGTTTCAACTGTGCTAAACACTTCTGTAATTATGACTTGTATCATTAGATTTTTCTTTAATTTTTCAAGATTACTGCTCAGATGGAGCGTTGTCTGATCACAATATGCACTTAAAATGATCTAACTTTGTTCTTTTCTTCATTGAAAAGAGTCATGTTTGATTTTATATGCAAGGATATAATACACTGAATTCCTGTATACCCCCTTGCATCCCAGGAACAGTCAAACAAGTCACACACTATTGAAAGAGGTTAAATGTCCTTTGCACAGTCATAATTCACCAAATATATCAGGCAATAAAATCCTGTGATAACTCACTTTTCATGACAAACCCTGTAATGAGAAGTGAAAATGGGAAAAATTCATCTATTCACTTGACATAGATTGTAACTAGAAAGAGAAAAACTGGACTAGAATTAACCCACTCTTGCAACAACTATAAAGCTGCAAACAGATTTTTCTCTTTGGTTGCCTTCTTGACTTTCTGATTAATTAAACTTTTTTTTTTTTTTTTTTTAATTATTATTCTTGAATAGCTCTCTGGCAGCATTACTGGAGAACAGTAGCTAAAAATGAATAAAAAGAAATGTTTGAAACTGTCTACCCAGCTAAAGTCTATTTCTATTGTGGAGACTAGCAATTGAGAATTTCATTGAATTAAAATGCATAATTGAACCACTCCCTAACAGTTATTTCCACTTTAAAGAAACCTGAATTATTTTAGAGTTTATAACTCACTAAATCCACATATGCTCAGCTGTCACAAACAGATAACTTCTCCCCATTTTATGTAGGTACTGCAGGTACAGAGCACATGATACATTGAATAATGGACTGCAAGGTAATAAGAAAATGAGGGAATTAGTCACACTCATCTTTAAAAAGTATTGTGCCATGATCCAAATGCCTATAGCCAGATCCTAATACTGGGTAGATGATGGAAATAAAAATGCTGGAAATCACCAGATATAAATAATGAAAATTCTTCATATATTTGCAAGAAGCCATACAAAATGCTGTTGAAATAAGGGTGTTTCTGACACCTATCCTGTATGCAGCATTAAAAGACTCCCATGAGGGCTCTCAAATGACTGGAGGGGCTTTTGCACCTTTTTCTCTGTAACTGAGAAGGTCTAAATACCTGAGACACCTCAGGAGAACAGAGAAAATAGTACAGAACATATGACAAAGATGTGGGGATGAAGAGGTGGCTCAGCTATATGACAGCAGAAAGCTTAAAAAAATATTAAGACTGTGGCATTTCTGGCACATTTCTAGAAAGCTACATCATGTAGTATCAAAGTGACCTCTGCCTGTCCTGTCACACTACATCAGCTTGTCTTTTGTTACTATACCTATTGACAGCATGCTTTGTGATGAAGCATGACATAGTATGGAGGACAATAAGAAATGAAAAGCTAACCTTTTGTGGCACATATTGCATTAAAACACCAATAATACATTTAGATCTCCTCGGAGGATCAGAATGAATGCCTCCCATTGTGGCACAGGAACACATGTTTACAGATTTGAGTTAAAATAGGTTTTCAAGGAAACGGCCCAGTATGCTATTATTTTGAATGAAAGTGAGATCCTCTTACATTGAGGATTATTTTCTCTCACAATATATGTCATTCTATTCTCTTGTATGGTGTCAGTAGTGAGATCTGTTTCCTAGCTTGTCCCTTTTCAGGAGAGAAAGAAGTGATTTGGTATCTACTGTGCTATGTACAGGAAACTTCTGAATGGAAACTGCAGGAAAAGGTTTCCCATTATCTGCAGAGTTGGGGTGCTCAGAGGAGCTGAGCAATGCCCCCTCTGCCTTTCACATCCAGTTTAACAGGTGTCTTTATCTGTGAAGTTTTATGGACATGAGTAAAAAAAAGCACAAACAAAAGGTAGAGGAGGCAATACAAAAGAAATGGCAGGAGAAGACTGCTGGCAAAGCAGCAATAAGAAAAATGAAAAAATTCTCCTTTTTGGACAAATATCAAAGAAGCATGCCATGGAAGCTGGAAACCATGGGGAATGCACTGGGAAGCAGGCAGTACAAACAAAAATGCTGATGTGAAAAAAAAAAAAACTGGTAAAACAAGAGGGGTCAGAAATATTGAAATCTGTGGAAGAGAAACAGGGTTCTGGTAGCCTGGAGCTGAGGTTCATATTTCAGCTGCTGCTTACACTTCATCATGTCTCTGTAAGAGCAAGTAATGCATTGTAATATATTCTTTTTAATTTCTCTATTTCTCAACTATGAAACAGAAGACTGGGACAAAGTATTCTATCATGAAATACTTCATTTATTACTAAATGAGTCTTTTCTAGATATTCCTGACACAGTCTACAAGAAACTGGTTGTGTTTTCTTCCTTTTTCTCATGCATGGCTAACCTTCATGCTATCCTTGCACTGCATGCCTTATTATTTAGTATACCACCAACATTATATATTTTTTGTTTGCTTCTGAGAAACATGTAGCCTACATTTTTTTCATAAATCTTAAGTGGCCCTAAAAAAGACATTTCTGAAAATCCTGATCATTTGCAAAGGCAATGATAAAGCTTTTATTATCTAATCTCTCTTTGCATTTATTTGAACACTTAAGTTTATTTAATGTTATAACAGACAGAAATTTATACAAATATGAGTTGTAGGAAGAATAAGATGAAAGAAGAAAAATTTCTTACTTTCAAAAGGAAAACAGAAAACAACAAATTAAACCAGGATAATTATTACGCAAAAATATCACTTTATCTAAAAAGAGTTTGGATGGACTCCTATGAGAAAAATTCACCAAGGACTGGTACAGGCAGAAACATTCACTTCTGACCAGAAGCTGTTTAAGGATTAGATTTTTCCTGATAGCAAGGTCATTATCTGTTTTGCTGATGTCCCTGGGCTGAGATGATGGGCACTGTTGGAAAGCATGGTCTGCCCTGCAAGGTCCCATCATTCGGGCTGTGCCACAAGGAGAAGCGGCTGACAATGTCTGATATAAAGACTCTCGTCTTGCAATGCAGAAACAACCACCCTAAATCCTTAGTTACCTCCAGAGCTGGAAAGAATATGATCCTATCTGGTTCCGAGCACAGTGTAGTTAAGCAAGACTAATTAGTGCTTTAAGCAGTGTCTTACAGAAAAGGCTAAACTGTTTCTGGACTACAAATTATGCCTGTACTTCTCATCTGCACAATTTCTGTTATTTTATGTGAGGTATGGGATCTCTATATTATACCATGGAGAGATGGATACAGTATCCTTGCCATGATATTTTTCTTTTTTTTTTTTTTTTTTTTTCCTACCAGTACTTAAAATAAATGAAGAAGGAATTAATTTAAAATTGTATAGCTACATATTTTGCAATATATGTACACTTAGCATTGTCTTGTGTATATTCTTCTTCAGGCATGTTCCCAAGCTGCATCAGCTAAAACCGTCATCTTATATATAAAACATTTTTCAGATGTTCTTTCATATTTGCAGCATGAGTCAAACCATTCATCAAACCAAAAATGGATCCCTTTCATTTCAACAATATTGGCATTCATTTCTTTTTAATGGACTGGCTGAATAACCCATATAATCATTTTTAGGAAATGGATTTTTGTGAATTGTTTTCCGCTAAGATTTGGGTTCAGGTGATAGATTTAGTCGTCTTATATTTTTTCTTTGCTGAAATATTTTTTCATTAATTAATTAGCATTTAATAATTCATTAATATGACCAAGGTAGATATGATGATAAAAATCATTACTTCTCCAATTATGGAATTAGTTATAATTCAGAATTATATTCACTTTAACTTTCTGGACTCTATAATTCTTCATAAAGGAAACAAAGACATGCTGTTAAACTGCAAAAAATTCATGTATTTTGCCAAGTTATAACTCGAGTTACATAATTTTCTTTTTTGTTTTGTGAATCAATTTTGTCTACATGAACAAGTGATGGTGGCAAAAAAAAAAAAATCAGTCAATGAAAAAAAAAACATTACTATTGAGCAGGAGAAGCAACTACTTCTATTGAGTAGGAGAGGACATTTTTGGTGTCATTTTCCCCTTAGAGCTAGGCTCTTTTACTCTGCATTTCAAAGCAGGATGATGTGGACTATTACACTCACTTTGAAGACAAAAGAAATAGTTCTGAAGAAAGAGAAGAAGAGAAAAGAACATGTTTATTCTGTATGAGTTCAACTCCCCTTACTTCCATCATTTCTAGAAGGTATCCTGAATTCTGAGCTAGATGGCCACCACATTTTTTCCCAAAATGTTCAGGCCTTCTTGCAGCTTTGCTTTTCAAATTGAAGAATCATGGTTTTATTAATGCTGTCTTCAATGGCTTTAATGTAACAGCTTCAAACTGACAGGGGGCAGGGATAGACAGGAAGAAATTCTTCCCTGTGAGGGTGCTGGGGCCCTGGCACATGTTGCCCACGGCAGCTGTGGCTGCCCAGTCCCTGGGCGTGTCCAAGGCCAGACTGAATTTGACTTGAATGACCTGGGATGGTGGAAGCTGTCCCTGCTCATGACAGGGCGCTGGCATGAGATGATTTTAAAGGTCCCTTCCAACCCAAACCATTATAGGATTCTGTGTGAATTGGTAGCTCCTTCTTAACATGAACAAAGCCACTACAATGACAAGTATGTTTTCACAAAATACACTGAGTTAAAAAACATCCAGAACAAAATAAACCCACGTTGAATGAAAGAACTGGAGAACGGCCAGTATCTCAAACTTTTAATAATTAAACCTAGCTGCAAGTGCTTTTTCTGGCCCTAGCCCAAGCCCACACTTTTTATTACCTTAGGCCCTCTAAGCACATGTAATTTTCTCTGCATATTATTTCAATCCTCATTAAGTTGTTTAACATGTGGTGAAAAAAAGAATTATTATAAATTTGAAGTTGTGAGAGAGGGATGGGGGAAAAAAATTCCTGGATCTGCTGAGCAGGTGAGAAAGTAGAAATGAGACTGTAACAACTGTAAATAGTTAACCAAAGTATCACCATTTCTGATACTTCTGATAAGGTGGGGTTTTTTTCCATTAATACTTATCTCTACCTCTTTTCTTCAAAATCCCTTTACAATCTCTTCCTTTAAATACAGCAGAAAAATTTCCTGTTTTGCCATTCCTTGTTTCCTCCATATTAGGATAACAAAGCAACTCTACATCTTGCCTCAAGCTGCAAAAGCTGGGACTGACAGGGTGTAGAGGCCCTGTAGGCACAGTGGCTTTTGAAAACACAATTTAGTTTTGAGGCTCACGTTTTGCATCATTAAGAACCAGTGCTTGGGTGGCATTATCTAATCAATGTCCCTGCCTAAGATGTAATTAGTCTTAGGACTGAAAGAAGCCAACTCAAGCCATCATAAAAGTCAATCAGCCAAGATATCATTTCTGTAAAACTACTAAATAGATTATTGTTCTATTTAGGTTTTAGATAAACCTTGGTCATGGAATTCAAGTGTTTCAGGTGATTATTTTATTATATTTAAAAGAGCCATTTCTCTTTTGTATCTTTTAACAATTAAGTGACAATAAAAGTTGTCAGGTTGACAAGCCTGGAATCTGATTTTCTTCTTTCCATAATAATCTCCCATTAGCTTTTGTTCCACCAAAGTCAGTGGATGTGTTCCCAAGAATTCCTGAGAGAAGTATCAGGCTCTTCAATTTTTTGTGCCAGTATATCATATCCAGTGGAATTCTCTCCCTCTCCTAAGGTCTTTCAGTGCTGCAAGTTAGTGAGTATTTGCTGAATAACTTTGCTGTTTGTCCCTCTCATTGTTTACAAGTCTCTGTCCTCTTAGATTCTTAGGGGACAAATGAAATTGGAAGGGTGACTTCTATACAGCAAGGTCCTCTCTCTCTCAAAAATATATTACTTATTATAAAGTATAATATTATATATCTTATAAATATATATATTTATATAAATATATATATTATATACTATATTTATATAGTATATAATATATAGTAAACTATTTAAATATATTACTAAATATTTTAGTGAAAATATATTACAAAATATATAACTTTGGTTTCCAAGCAAATTTCAAAAGCAATGTTTTTTCTGGTAAAATCTGTTCATGGAAAATCTAATTCCCCAAAATACTATGACTAGAATTATTTTCACTTTTATGGTACTATCATCGTGTTTCACGTTGGTTAATGAAGCAGTGTTAGATTCTTTCCTGTGATATTACAGAATCCCATGATCTCAAAATGCCCTTTGAAAGGAAATTATAGATTTCAGTCTAAATCCAAGATGGTGGAAAAGCATCTCATCACAATAGGCTCCATAGATCATGGCATAATTAACCGATTGCTATAACATACTTGGGCTTGACTCTGAAGCTTTTCTCTGCCAGACACTGGGTGTGATGAAAGTCACTGAAATTCCTTTCATTTATTTTGATGAGCTTTCTGTCAAGTTCATAATATTTACACTGTTTGACATTACACAATTCAGTCATAACTATAGCTGGCCAGAATATATTTAGTTTCCAAACAACTTCCAAAGCAATGTTTTTTGGTAAATGCTGTTAATTGAAAATCCACTTTCCCCAAGTACTATAAATAGAATTATTTTCACTTTCTGATGGAAAAATGTGTGTTAATATTGTGAAAAGAAGTGAAAAGTCTTTTAAAAATTGGATCTCAGTGGACCTAAAAAAATCCAGCTTAAGTAAAAACATTCCAGCCATGCCTACCCATTCCAACAGGCAGAAAACTATCAAATAAACATATCAGCAGGATATGGTCCCAGGTGAACTGTTAATAGCCAAGAAAACATTAGTTATAGGGTTAGATAGCTTTTACAGTGATCCCTGAGCTTTTTACTAATTATCTGGCTTATTTCACAAGAACAGACAACAGTGTTTTTTCTGCAGTCACTCTCTACAGATGTCCTTGGTCCCAAAACATCTGCAGTTGCAAAGGAATCCAGTCATGTGCCTGTGTAGGTACAAAGATAGCAGGAGTGGTTAATGGGATTTTCAATTTGCTTTTCAATTTTTGCCTGTTTCACCTTAGGAATATGAATAATTGAAAAAAATTTTGTGAATTACAAGTCCCATTGAAGCCCCTGTATACAATAATCATTTAATTATTTAAGTCTTTCTACTGTTATCATGGATTCAGTAATTGGAATTTCTTTTTGCACCCTGTATGATGATTACATTTCTGAGAGAAGGAAAACCTCTTTATTTCATATTCCTTTTCTGTTCTTTTACACTATTTTTTTTTTTTTTTTTTTTTTTTTTCCCAAAAGGAAGAATAGTTGGAATCAGCCTGAATATTTCAGAAGAGCTAACCTATATCATTACCCATAAGGCAAAATGTGCAGGATGTTCATCCAAACAGTAGCTATTCACAAATGTGGAAGTAGAAATGCTGCTATTGCCTGATTTCTGAGGATCAGGGAATTCAGTGTCACAGAGTGGGTTGGGTTGTACAGGGGTTTTTTTGTTGTTTTGTCTAGTTGTTGTTGTTGCACTGATATGTTTTTCAGTTGCCAAAGGTTGTACACATAAAGAGTGAGAACAAGTGAGATGATATCCTTTGGGCTAAAGGACAGAGGCTGGCAGTAAATGTTAGTACTTCTCAGAAGAGTACGCTTTCACATCTTTGCAAAAATGCACTGCACCTTGCACTTCACTCCACAGCAGGTCTGAAACAATACACAGCTACATGTAGAAAAGGTACTCAAACAATCAGTTTTACTATGAGTTATTCTGTAAAACACTGGATTCATACCACCCTACTGAATTGGCATCCCTGTCATGCATGGCCATCTTTTAGAGTCCTGGCTTAAGCTATAAAGGAAAAGTTGGTTTTAAAATGAGACAGACACGGGAAAGGAAAGACAGACAGACAGAAAGAGAAAAAGAAAGAAAGAAAGAAAGAAAGAAAGAAAGAAAGAAAGAAAGAAAGAAAGAAAGAAAGAA
>VXBN01002257.1:83356-105250 GCA_013397395.1 Sinosuthora webbiana
AAGGAAGGAAGGAAGGAAGGAAGGAAGGAAGGAAGGAAAGAAAGAAAAGAAAGGAAAAGGGAAAGGAAAAGGAAAAGGGAAAGGGAAGGGAAGGGAAGAGCTAGAGAGGCACTGTGTACATGGACCTGGAGTGACAAAAAAAGGGGGAAAAAGACAGAGAAAGAATAGGTTTGGATAAGATGTTAGGAAAAGAATCTTGGCTGTGAGGGTGTTAAGGCATGGTAGATATTGTCCAGAAGATCTGTGGTTCCCCCATCCCTGGCAGTGCTCAAAGCCAGGCTGGATGGGTCTTGGAGATACCTGGTCTCAAGGGAGGTGTCCCTACCCACAGCCAGCGGGTGAGATGAGGTGATCTGCAATGTCCTTCCAACTGCAACTATCCCACAATTATATAAGAGAGAGATGAAAAAGGTGCTATTTTGATTGCTGTTCCACAGTAATATTAGCAACACTGTTCATGGAGTAGCATGGAGAACTCTGCCACATTGTAATGAACCCCTGAATGCCATTATGATCACAAAAAAACCAAGAAAGAGTGGAGTTGCATCCCCATTTTTCTACCTGATTTGCAGTTGTCTCACTCTTTGTTACCCAAGAAACCTGTCTAGAAAAGCCCAGGCGTCTGTGGGCCCACTGTTGGACACAATCCCCGGCTGTGCCACCTGGAATTCCTGCGCCCAGAGACTGTTGCCTGATGTCTTGGCACACAGTGAGCAGAGCCAGTGTGTTCAGGAAAAATTGTTCTGTGTTTAGAAAAATAGTATCCACACTAGCCACTTAAAGCACATAATATTGTTAAGACTAGCAAAGTGAACATGAGTACTTTTTTTGAAAGCTGTTATTTTGCAAAAAATGCTGTATTACAAGAAATGCTAACTTCACCAGCTGATTGAGGGAGTGAAAAAGCTATAAAATGAAACCTATTTATAGGGCTGACTAATAAAAAGATGAAACTACACTTGACATTCAAAAATGTAAGAGTAAGAGTACCCAGATGAGGGTTGAATATATTTGCTTAATATCATGAGATGCTATTAATTTGTGAAAATTAAAACAAAAAAAACAAAAAAAAAAAAATTAAAAAAAAAAAAAAGCACTTTACCAATATTATAAGATCAATTATATTGATCTCCCAGTGGCTCTCCCTGGAAGAAGATTTCTTTTTGTGAAAATTATGGATATGAAGCCAAAACCTGCCTAGAGGTCTATATCATTAGAAATAAGAATGGTGAGATAACATCTCCCGGACACCAGCATAAAACTTTGTCCAAGTAGTAGTAATAACAATAGTAATAATAATAACTATAACAACAACAATAATAAAAGTAATAATAATATTAACTATGTTTCTCTTTATCTAAGCTTTTCTCTTGATTCACAAATTTTATATTTTTGAATAATAATTTGTGAATAATTGTGAATTTATATTTCACATTTTTTTAATTTTGATTTTTGATTCAGACTTATCAGACTCTTTTAAAACTTACCATCTCTTGGTGAAGACTCATGAGACTATGGTAAACCTTAAATACAGATTATCTATTTCTCACATCTAGATCTGCCCAACAATGCCTTAAGCAAAGAAATGAGTACCAATATCTTCAGCTATAAACATTCAATTAGAAACACACTGAATAACAGCAACAAAAACGGTAACTATAAAACATTGTAAAATGAAACAGCTACAGAAGTCTGCAAAAATTGAGATCCTGAAATAACCAGAATGAAGAAAAAAACCTAAACTATTTTCATTTCTCAGGTGATTTGAGCAGAAAACTCACCTGTGCTTAGAACATGGGTCAGTTTTGAAGATTAGTTATTATTTTGCTTTCAATATTCAAGTATGAAAAACATGAAAAACAAACAAACAACAAAAAAAAACAACATCAAAAAAAACCGAAACAAAAAAAAACCAAAAAAACCAAAACCAAACACCAAACAAAAAAACCCAGAACACCAAACAAACATTAAATTAGTCCAGACACCATGCTGCAGCATTCTCTGTCTGGGGCAAACTGCTGGTAACAAATGATAAATGAACAAAACCTTATTCTTATCTCTGAATTATTGAGCCCAGAACTAAACCTTTGAAAATCTTTTACAATCTACCATTTTCCTTAGAAAAGTATCTCATGATGTGTAATGATCTTGTCTATATATATTAATTCTTTTGACTTTTTAAATAGACATTTGAGTAATAATTTCTTAACATTCACCACAGAGGGTAACTAATCTTTAATGGACCCTCGGTGCAACAAGTTTAATGTTGCAGTTTAATTGTGGTTTATGCAAATAAAGGAAAAAAGGAAATCAGGAAAGAGATTATCTTCCATAAAACCCAATTTTTTTTCTGTATTTCCACAGATTTGCAGAATCACAGAATATCCTGAGTTGAAAGCGACCCATCAGAATCACTGAGTCCAACTCCTGGTGCTTTCTGAGGTACCCAAGAATGTATGTTAAAGACCCTTTTTCACCGTCCTCCCAGTTTATTTCACTCAGCTTCATCTCCAGTGGCACATTGGCCACACAGATTTTCTGACTGCCATGGCAAGAGGCATCTCTGTGTTTCTCCCATATCACCTGACATTGCTTCTTTAGAACACATACTTCCTTTTTTTGCCTTCGCTGCAAAACCAATTTCTGCTCATCCAAGCTAACCTTCTGCCTTGTCTGCTTGACTTCCAACATTTTGAAATTGCTTGCTCCTGTGCCTTTATGAAGTCATCACAGAACCTTCAAAAGCATTTCCCTAGGGTACCTTACTCATAGTTCGTTGTGCAGCCTGAAGTTAACACAAAACTGAAAAAAAAAATTGTCAGCTTTGTTTTCTAGATCATCAAATAATGTAGCTTTAGTCAACTTATTTTGAGAATTTAAAAAGATTTTGGTTTTTTTTTATATACAAAGTACTATTGTTCAAGCATAAAGAACCTTCTCCTTAGTCTCTTTTACTTAAGTACAGAAAACATGTTTGACATCTGTTTAAAAATACCTACTAAAAACTTCTTTAGGCCTGCTATTTCATCTTCCACTTCATTTTGAATTCTATGATGTAGGTTGTCCAATTTTTCGGATTTAAGGACATTTTGTTTTGGAGACTTAGTTCTAACCTTGACTATGGTAACTTTCTTTTCCACTCCATCACCTCCTGCACACATTTCTCATTTTCAACACAAATTCCTTTAAAACATGAGCAAAGTAAATTTTAGCTTTGGGACAACCATTCAGTGACATATTGTGTCAGCCAGTCCCTCAGAATGACGGATCCCAGTCACTCCTTTCACATATTTTTTCCAATTATCTTAGACCATTGTTTTTGTACTGTTTATGTTGGTTTTGGTTTTTGTTTGTTTGTTTGTTTGTTTGTTTTTTAATGACAGAACAAAAAATGGCTTTTGTCAATTCTTCCTCTATTTGCTTCTTGACAACAGATCCTCCTTATTTAAATAGGACAATTTCTTCTTTCTCCCCAGCCGCAAGTGACCTAAGTGACCTCTGTCACTTCTTTTTGAACTAGAACAAATCCCAAGATTTCCTCACCTCTTTTAGCCAGCTACATTTTTGGTTTCACTACGTGAATATTGGGATAGTTCTGAGGAACCAGGTAAATCCATATGTCAGATGGCAAAGTCTGCCAGAGACACTATTGATGCAGACAAAATATGCCTCTCACTGGTGAAGGCAAGCACTTCTTTTCCTAGCAGCTAATTAGATTTTTCAAGTCACTCAATCTGCAGCTGAATGTTAAGGATTTTCCTGCCCAAGACATAAGTGGTGACCCATTGAGTGTACGATCATCTGTGACAGTTGTGTTTCAAAGGCTTCACGGCCCATCTCATGTGCTACGTTTAAAAGATTAAACTACCTGTTAAACAAACTTGTGCCATTTCTGATGGGCCATGCACAGTATTCATTGGGGAAATCAGGGGCAGGCTTGTAGAGCTGGAACTCCTGTTCCCATTTCATGCTCAGGATGCAGCAAACTTTAGCATGAAGACATCAAATGTCATGCTCTGATGTGTAAGAGTTTTTCTTCTAACAGAGATTGGACCTGCTGGACCTGCCTTCTAGCCCATGACATCACTTTCTCAGATATCCTCAATCTCTGCTGTTATACCCAATGAGTTTATGGCACAGTTTTATAATTTCTGAAATATTATTAATCTGAGTAACAACTGTAGTTGATAATAATTTTAGCTCTTAAATGTAATAAAGATTTTTAAACCACTCCTAAGTTTCTCTCCAGATACAACAAACCTTATCCAAAAAGGTTCTTAAGCACAGGAATAACATTTTTGAGGATTTAATATTGAAATCTCTTGTGGCATCCCAAGACCAAGGTTATTTCTCCTTAAACTGCTTTTTCTAAGATAAAAATAAAAAAGAATCTATTTTAAAAATCAAATAAAATGAAACATTGACAAAACAAAGCATTTAACTGATCATATATTGCTCCTCTTATGCTGAGAATGAGCCACATGAGGCAGATGGGGAACATTTTGCTTATTGCACTACAGGAAACCACTCAGACAATGCATCAGTGAGAGTCACAATAATATGTACTTGGAAAGGAATTAAATTAAATAACTTAATATGGAAAAACACTCTCACATTTCCTATTCTTCCAAAGAGCATGTAAATCTTTAGATTCCTAAAATAGTTATTGTGAGTCTTATCACAAGGCTCAGGATATATCCTGGTAAAAGATCAAAGCCTGCAACCTTTTTCCCCTGTAAAAACTGTGAGATTTTGAGGATTTCTTCTGAATTAAGTGGAAAAAAGAAAAAAAAAAGGGAACCTGCATACAGATTGTCCATATTTTGTACAGTGATCTGATGACTGCCAGCAAAAAAGGAGGTAAATGGGAGGTTGATACAATCCTGATGTCTTCACAGCTTGTACAACTTTGGGAGCGGTATAAAACTGTTTTCACTTTGGTTAGATTGTCTCTTTAACATACAATTTTTGTTGAATATGATCTTGAAACAATGTATTTGCTTTTGGTCACTCTAAATAATTTATATATAATTTGTATAATTTATACCTTCAATTTGGGCAATGAACAAAAAATCATCGTTTCTTGCACAGCATCAAAAACAGTTCAGAGAAGAGCAAACCCTTCTTCAGAATTGGGGGTTTTGCTGGTCAAAACCTTTAAATTAGAAGCCCATGCAAACCACAGACAGCTCAAAGGTCACTTTAAACATGAACAGAAAAACCTTGTGTTGTTTTCTGTTTGACCCACAAGCCTTCCTAATTTTATTATATAACTTCCTCACTGTAATTTTGAATTTTTACTCTATTTATGAAGTTCTTGTGACTGCCAAATGTTGGACTCGATATAAGTATGAACTGTTATTATTGTCATTATTCACATTTGTGGAACTTTTTGTAAAAACTAATTCTGTCTCCAGGTGGTTATTGACTATACAAGGAAGTTTTGCAGGAAATAATTAATAAATAGCATTTTCATCACTGTCCTTCTCAAACCATAAGTGCACCTGAAATCAGCCACAAAGGATTTGCACTGTATTTTTCTATTATTTCTGATCCTGTTTAACAGATGGTTTCTGAGACTCATTCAGACTCTCCCTAATTTTTTCTGTCTATTTCAGATGCTCTTGAGTACACACCTATTGTACTGTGTTCTTACAATTGTTTAATTTAAGCATGCCACACACACACCGTACTAAATTACAAAGACAAAGCCTCAGGAGGAATAATGCAGCATTTTCTACCTGTAGGGTCTGACACATGGGCTGCTGTAAATTTCATTTTCACTGGGAATTTGATATGGTTTTATCCTAGTTTTTAAGACTAGGTAGGGCAGACAAGATTTTCAGTATTTGAAGGAGGCCAGTAAGAAAGATGGAGACAAACTCATTATCAGCACCTGTGGCAATATGGTAAGAGGTAATGGTATAAAGCTGAAGGAGGATCCATTTTTATTACAGGATATTAAAATATATGGAAGAACAAGGGTGGTAGAACTCTGGACCAGGCTGCCCAGAGAGATGCTGGATGCCCCAATCCATGAAAGATCCAAGGTCAGGTTGGATGCCACTCTGAACAACTGCATCTGTTTAAAGACATCCCTGATTACTGTAGAGGGACTGAACTACATGGCTTTTAAAGGTCCCTTCTAACCCAAATTCTGTGATTCTGTGAGTTTCTATGACAATAAAACAACAACGTTCCATCTGAGCTAGTCATCATGATTCCATTTATCTCTTTATCAGTGAAATGAAATCATCATTCCCACATATGGCTCACCCAGAAATGCTCTTTAGAGTGCTACTTATCTTCCTGTAGGGCTCTACATTTTAGATTTCCAAAGAGAGGAGAGATTTGGGGTTTCCCAACCCAAATGATGTTAAGGTTGTGAATTTAGGATCTGACCCTGTGAGCACAGTATAGGGGCTATCTATGTCTGCTCAGGCAGACATCAGCTTCCCCCTGTAGGCTGCCAGACACAGGTATTCAGGGAGGAATAAAGATTAATCTGAAATCTAAATCCAGAGGTGAACAGACCAGGGCACAACATTTTATAAATTCAATTTTTCAATACCCAGACAAGAGCTTTTGTCTGGATATCTTTCAACTAGGCAAAGTCAGTTCTGTTTGAAACTACAGTCTTCTATGGTATCTTAATTTGTTAGCATTCAAAATAAGAGAGGGGAAATCCTTGCTAATCATAATTTAGTAAATGGTAGAAATTCCATTGCTTGATGCATACATAAATAAGTACATTACTCTAGCTAATTGAAGCTTTACACATTATCACTTCTCTTGAAGATGTATAAAACAGAGTTTGGGGAGAGAGAGAAGCCAGATTCAGACCTCTTTTGTTGAAAAAGTGAAGGTCTTCTGTGCTGTGATAAAACCGAATGGCTCTTTGTTACCAATTTCCTGATGTAAGCTCTAAGATATTAATTTCACTAACCTGAGTTGAGCTTTATGTGACAAACTGCTAGCTTTACTGAGATGAAAAGCCCTGCAATATAGACTGCAGGATTTTCTTTATATTTTCATTTTGTTTTCATTCTTAAATCTTTTGAAAATTTACTCTCCTTCTGGAGAAGAGCTATATTCCTCTGAGCTTATGTTAAATAGGATGTACCTCAAAGTCTAATGGACCATCTCTTCTGAGGTAATTGCAAAGCAATGAAACTGTGTAGCCAATGTTATTAGTTATTAATAATCACTTTAAACACATCACTTTCTAAATTCTATTTCTGCTGTCCTAAAATAAAAATCCCTCAGAATCTGCATATTATTGAGCCAGAGACACATAGATCTCAATAGCTGTCCTCGAAGTATGAATATTGATGCTGTCTGTACTGTGTTAATTAACAAGACAACTGTGAAGGAAACTTGGAAAGAGGGAAATGAAGAGAGAAGAGAAAATCGTTTCTGCAAGTTTTTTTCATCATTTTAGTTACACTATCAGTACAAGATAGAGAATGAAAATAAAATTACTACATGGAACAGAAGTTACATCTTCTTTGCAAATATTTTGATACACATATATTTCAATTACTACTAAAAAAGAGGAAGCTGTCAGAATCACTAAAAGTATGCAAAGTATAGTCATAGACGTGCCTAGTATTCAGTGCAGTGCCCCAAAGCACACAATGATTACTATAGTTTACTACAGATGACTGTTTACTATATTTTAGTTTCGTTTAACAATGTGTATCTTTATCATTCTAGGTTCCTAAGTTTGAAAACAGACGAGGAAAAGATGATTTGACATCAGAATTCTGATATTCTGTTGTCAGCTTCAATAGCCTTTTTGAAACACAACCCCAATCCTGCTGGTTACAAGGTATTTTCAGAACCTTCCTCACTGACACCACCTGCAGACTGAAAATCTCCATGAATTGGATGCAAGCGGGCTCAGATGCTAAAACGTAACACTAATTTTAGACTCTTTAAATAGCTGGAGAACTTACAAAACTGCTGACAACATTGGGGTTGCTACATTCCTCTTCCGAATAGAATTTTATCTGTAAGATCCCCTTGACATCCTCACTTGGGGTGTTCTGTTTTTTCACACATGAAACAGCCTCAGCTCTGTGGCCTTGCCTGATGATCTCTGGACAGTGGTTCAATCTGGTTGCTGTCAGATGTTATCCTGACCCTGCCTTTGGAGTTCTCACATCTGTGTGCTTTTTGGATGTGCCTCTTAAGCATAGCCTCGTCTGAGGATCTGGATCTACTCACCTCAGTTGGATGCTGCAGGTCTACCTCGTGTCAGTGTACAGGATTTGGCTGAGGTAGAGTTAGATTTTTCCCAGGGTCTGTGTTTTGAGTTTGTGCTGAACACAGGGTGGATAACACAGAGATGTTTTTGTTGTTGCTGAGCAGGGCTTGCACAGAGCCAAGGCCTTTTCTGCTTTTTGCACTGCCAGGCTGGGGAGGGAATGGGGGTGCTTGGGACGCTGGGAGGAGACACAGCCAGGACAGGTGATCTCAAGTGACCACAGGGATGTTCCAGACCATGTGACATCATGCTCAGTGTATAAAGTGGGGGGAAGAAGAAGGAAAGGGGAATGTCCGGAATGGTCGTGATTGTCTTCCAAAGCCACCATTACATGTGAGGGTTTCTGGCTCTCTGGAGATGACTGAACACTTGCCTGCCCATGGGAAGCAGTGAATTAATTCCCTTTCTTGCTCTGCTGGTGTTTATGGCTTTTTCTTTCCCGATTAAACTGTCTTTATTCCAACCTGTGAGTTTTTCAACTTTTACCCTTCCAATTCTCTCCCTGATCCTGTTGGTCAGGGAGTAAGCAAGATGCTGGAGGGCTTGAGGTTTGGAGGGGGTTAAACCACAACACTTGCCTAAGCCACAACCTTGTGATAATGTGCAGCTCCTCACTAATGATTCCTGGTTTCTCTGCCCTTACAGAGCATTCAGCCCTTGCAGCTGTCTAGCAGTAACTAGCCCAGTGCTGGTTTTTACACTGAAGTCACTGATGTATGTAATGATCTTTCATTTACTTCAATAACAAGAATTCGTTCATGGGTGAGTACTTTCCTTACATGTAGAAAACTTATTACCTATTTCTCATCAGCTTAGAAAATGAGGGGAATTGGCTTGTAATCTCCACTGTGAGGCTTCTCAAAATGAGAGAGGAGTCTAGCAGGACAATATTTCCGCAGGTCCCAGCAGTAAGGACGTGCCTGTCTGCTTCTGCTTCAGCTCCTGCTTATGGACCTCTTACTGGGGAAATAAAATGAAGCAGAACCAGAAGCTTGTGAGTGATGCAATCTATTAAGCAGCAAGAGCTGTAAATTAGGATGAGGCAGTATTCTTTGTAATAGTCTTGGAGCAAACTGATGAACAATCTCTAAAATAAACCGCATTCTTATATTTTGAATGATAAAGAGATTCATGCGAGGAAAAGCATGTTCACTGATCAATCACAATGAGAAACAGGAATAAATTTGCTGAAAATTCTACTGTTGCTAAAAACTGTTATGAGAGAATGTGAAAGTTCTATCAATCAGGTACATTTCTGTACCTGAAAGTTCTAACAATCAGGTTCTATCATCAATAAGGTACATTTACATAGAGTTGAAACAAAAATTAAACTAGAAAGACAGGCTCTGTTAATTTCTGGGGATAGAATTAGGACCTTTGCAGAATTCTTCCATTAGGAACCATTTCCACTGGGCCAAAATTCATGAAGCCAAACTAATTTGCTAACTTGATCCATATACTTTGCAGAACATATATTTTTTTCCAAATATTAGTCCCCCTTCACAGCTAGTAACACCAAAAAGAAACAGTAAGTGCAGATAGGTATTCACTACATAGCAAGGAATTATTTTTACATCGGACAGATATTTATATGATTACACAGAACACTTGTTGTTCCCCTTGAACAGTGACGGATTGGGTGAAAAGACCAAAATTAGACAACTGAATAACAGATTTTTTAGGTTTGGCAGATGATGGGAGTCCTACCCAATGAGGGTATACTTCTAACAGCATCTTTTACGCTGATGTCAATGTACTGCTGTAATGAACTCCAACTCTTTCCCCACCATTTTTCACTATGACTGGAAATTTTCCTGAACTTCTCAATTAAGAATAAGATTGAATTCAAACAGCTTGTATATGAAGTGAATTTTCACTCAGGACTGATGTCCAATTTGTGCTCAGAATATAACTATATCCATCTACTGCTTCTCCCTGGTAATTAGTAGTTTTATAGAGATCATTTTTACAGTCACGTTCTTGCATTATGAGATACATGGAATACAAATTTGCTAAACATTACTTACACTACAAAAACCAGAATAAATGCAAGGAGCTAGTTCCATTGCTCCTCACAATCCAGCACATTTTGCATTTCCATTTAGAAGAAAATTCTAACTGCTTGTTCAAGGGATTTTTTTACTGGAAAACAAATTACAATATCACTTCAATGACAATGCATCAGCTAATATTCTTCTATACTAAAACAACTCCAGCCCAAATAATTTTAGTTTCAGACAATCGACTCTGTACTATTAGCCATGGGATAATTACAATACAACCAATCTTAGTATTATAATTACTTGCAGTTTAATTCTCACATTGACCTGATATTGCACACCACTATGGCTCATTACACTTGTTTTATTAATGCAGTGCACCAAAAATTATGTTAACATTCTTACTAGCTACAACATAATCTTCTCGTTCACCCACACACAAAATAGCCTCTATTAGAGGTGAAATAATAATAATAATAAAAATATTGCAGTAAAATGTAAATGCTTAGTTACATTCTGATTTCCAAGAGTCAAAACAATTTACATAATTGCTCAGATATTTTTCATTGCATATTCCTAACCATTCTATTTTGCTTAGAAAATTATATTTATATAAGCTTCTCTGACATTCAAAGACACTTTTTTATGACAGCAGGAATTGAAATAAAATGAGTTCATAAAATCAGTGATGCCTATGTATTAGCAGTTTGCCCTCAATATTTTGCTATAATGGTTATCAAAACTGCATTAATCTCTCTTATTGAAAACTATTTATACACCCCTAATCATCATTAAAATGTCATTTTGTCTTCAGCACAACAAATTAATCTTCTCTATTAAAAAGAAATAATCTGATTTTTTTCTCAGGCTTTGCCCCTTAATGATGCTTCTGTGAAGCAAACACAAGACAAGGCTTAAAGATAAAGAATTAACAGAAGATATGAAAGGAAGAAACTAGAAACTGCTAATAGAAATTGCAGACAAGGTTTATCATTGTCCCTACATTAATTGTTTATTATTGCTGAAGGCTCTTTAAGTGTATCTTTTCCACTGAAACATACACAGATATTTACTGATTCTTAAAATTGATTAGCAGGCAGGCCACAAAAGCAAAACTTGCAGATCAGTCATGGAAAAAGCCATACTACCCACATGTCAGAGTAAAACAGGACTGAGGCAATAGCTGTAAAACTCAAAAGCTATTAAAATTCAAAGTTATTAGATTAGACTAATTTTTTAGGCCCAAGTCATTAATCTTGGTTGAGAGTTCCAGCCTTTACTCCAAGAATCTAGAGCAAAGAATAATGAGACATGGTGAGACATGGTATATTATGGTACATTATAATATATGACAGTACGTCCTGTGAATACCTGAAGTTATTTAGTATGACTAGCAATTTCAGAAATTCATACAGGATTTAAAAATTTTAAAAAAATGAGTAAAACGAGTAAATACTATAATGTACATACATATATACACACACACACATACATATATATATGGAATTTTCCTGATAAAACGTTTACAGGATGGTAAATATTAGGAAAACAAACTGCATAAAGAAAAAGGCAGTTAGAGTAGAACAAGCATCTCAAATTTTCTGAAACATTAATGTTTTTTCAGTAGAAGTAGTCTGCTTTTACAGATGCAGCATTTTACACAAGGATAATGACTACAATCATACAGACTCTTCCTGAACAATTGAATGCAGAGGTGGTGTTTGCAGCTTTGGAAATGAGAGCAAAGTGACAATTGACAACCATCTCTAATGTGTCTCCACAGTCAAAAGTTCAGCTCAAAGGCAACCAAACATTTGAGTCTTAATTTGGCAGCTTTAATTCGCTGACATCCAATGTGCATTATGATACTGAAGATTCAGTTTTGGTGATCTTTTCATTATTCCTCCTGACTGAAGGAGCAAAGAAGTTGTAGCAAACAAGTTGAATAACTTCTGCCTTGATGAAGTCAGGGACTGTAAAGTTAATTTCATTCTCACCCCCTGCCATGAGCAGGGATACCTTCCACTATCCCAGGTTGCTCCAACCTGCTCCAACCTGCTCCCCGTCCAACCTGGCCTTGGACACTTCCAGGGATGGGGCAGTCACAACTTCTCTGGGAAGCCTGTGCCAGGGCCTCAGCAACCTCACAGGGAAGGATTTCTTCCTAATACATAATTTGAACTTGCCCTTTTTTCAATTTAAAGCCATTCCCTTTTGTCCTGTCGTTCCAGGCCCTTGCCCAAAGTTCCTCTCCAGTGATTCCCTTTAGGCACTGTAAGGGGCTCTAAAGTCTCTCTGGATCCTCCTCCACTCCAGGCTGAACATCTCCAGCTGCCCCTGCCTCTCTCCATTGGAGAGGTCCCCCATAGGGTGCAGCACTGCATGTGGTGCCTCACCAGAGAGGAGCAGAGAAGTAGAATCCCTCCCCACCCCGACCTGCTAGCCACACTTCTGATGCAGGCCAGGACACACTTGGGGCTTTCTGGGCTGCCAGTGCACACAGCCGGATCCTGTGGAGCTTCTCATCAACCAGCACCCCCAAGTCCCTCTTCCCAGATTTGCTCTCAAGTCATTCTCTGGCCAGCCTTGTGATTGGGATGACCCTGACCCACCTGCAGGATCTGGCACTTGGCCCTGTTGAACTTTACAATTTTCAGACAGTTCCACCTCTCCATCCAGTCCAGGCCCCTATGGGTGTAATCATTTGCCTCCAGCATGTGACTGCACCACACAGCTGGGTGTCATCACCAAGATTACTGAGGATGCCTTTGATTGCACTGCCTATGTCACTGACAAAGATCTTATCCAGACTCCTCATCCTAGGAGAAAAATAATTTTAACACAAAAACCTTAGGAAATATGTTTGATTTTTTATTCCCAGCATGTCAGATAACTGGGATAATAGCTCTGTCTATGCACCTAGAATTTTCCCCACATAGCTATAAAGATCTCAACTCTGTGTTATAGAAAGCA
The DNA here is from genome assembly GCA_013397395.1 of Sinosuthora webbiana. NCBI lineage: Eukaryota > Metazoa > Chordata > Aves > Passeriformes > Sylviidae > Sinosuthora > Sinosuthora webbiana. Next base: position 96,599 of record VXBN01002257.1, read on the forward strand.
AACACTTTGATGTTGCTCTACATTAGCCCTTAGATTCCAATTTGTCCCTCACTATCTCAGACAAATGGGACCAATGTAGATACTTTGCCTTCTATTTGACTAGTCTTAATTATGTATTTTCTGTCATTCAGCTTTATGACTGCATAATAAAAGACAGGTTTAATGGGCCAGTAGTCCAGGATGGGAAATCATCCAGCTAGTGAAGCAATGAGGACATCAAATTAGTAGCACTGCTGATCATTTCTTTCCCCAACCTGACATCTGTTTGTAAGCACTCATAGCCAAAATTGTTTTGAAAGGCAGTGTCAGCCTTAGGCTTTGTCCCTTGCATCAGTGAATCCCTCCACCCCTTACTACTTGTTATTTTCTGCTGTGAAATGAGACAGTACATAAAATAATGCATGAGAGGGACAACATTATCTGATGTTTGATCTGGTGAGTAGAAGTCAGGGTTCCTAGGTTGTCTCTAACATTGTTCCTGATTCTTGTCTTATGTGTATATTTAAAATGTACTTTAGGTTAGAGAACACCACACACATGTAAGAAAAGTTTTTGGAAACCTTTAGTTTTAATTCAATTGGCTTTGTTATCTAATAATTTTTTTGTTTCCTTGTCAGAAATTATTCTAATAAATATTTTGCTATCAATCTCCCTGAACTTGAAAATAAAATGAAAGAACATTAAAAGATTCACAGACTTTTGAAAAGGAAGAAATCTTGGGACCAGTGTTCTGGACTGTTTTATAGCACAGACTGAACATCTGCTTCAAGCTAACATTTGCTTGGAAAATAGAGTACCTCAGAGAAACAGACAAGGAAGAAAACTGAAAGAATCCCAGAGGAAACCCATACCAACCACTGTTAGCAGTAATTAACATATGATATCAATGATTATATAATAATCATACAATCATAATATAACTACAGTGATTACTCTACATTAACACTGTGTTAATACTGTTGTACACATTAATGTATAACATATGAGTGAATGGGAATGCAAATATTTATGTAAATGAATGTTTTCAGGAGACTTCTCTGTGTTTGCCCTCTCAAATTCAGTCATTATGTTCATTTTATATACGTGTTATAGCAGAACTGCAGTGACACTGAATAAATTAGACCACAGCTCTGTCTTGTCCCTCCATGCTATCATCAACAGCAGCAACTTGCTCAGAGACAGGACATAAAAGTAGATGAAACATAGGAAATGCTACTGCTATCTCCTTGCATCTCTGGGGAATCTAAAGCTCAGGCACTTCCTGAATTAGGAATGTCATGTTTTCCTTTAAAACTCCTGGCGTATCTGGTTGAACTATTTTTTTAACCCATAAAAAAGTCTTTTACATTAGTAATTCCTACAGCAACGAGTTCCATAATTTAGTTGTGCACTCTGTATGAAAGCATTTTCATTTTTTTAACATATAATATGCTTAATTAATTCTTCCCCAGTCTTGTATTGTTAGGAACAATACACACTCTTTATATTAAAAATATTGAGAATTATTCTAAAATCTCTAAATATACTGAGAATTGGTCTTAAACGTCATCATGTTTAACTGTCATTTTCACCACCCAAAACAGAGTTAAATACTTTCTAAAAAGTCTATCACCTTTTTGTACAGACATTGGATCTATTTCAAAGAGGAATATCTATATCTACCTGATCTTACAAAGCTGATCACTTTTCATTTTTCACATTTTTTCCTATCTTTGTTAGTTCCTCTTTTAGACATTTAGTAACATGTGCCATAATTTCCTTCAATTTTTTTTTTTTTTTTTTATTCACATAAAGCTCTTTGGAATTTTACAAAACTTATGGCCATAATCCTGTTCCTTGTATGTTTGTTGACTTAATTTATAAGGCCCAGGTTATCTTTCCAAAAGCCACAATGATTTTTTCCTCTAAAAGGATATTTATTCACATATTTGTTATTCCTACTTATACATGTTTATTCATGTATTTTTTATTCCTATTCTTTCTTGCAGTAGGTATAAATTTGCTCAGCAGAACTCAGATTTACTGATCTGCAGTTCCCTGTACTGTTGTGCCATCTTCCATTTCCCCGTTACTGATTCCATTTTAAGTACAGTTAATAATTCAACAATTTTATACTTGAACTCTTTTGGGACTCTTCGCTGAATACCATCTGCTCCTGATGATTTGTTACTAGATATATTACCAGCTAGTTCTAAAACCTCTCCTTTCTAGCATTTTTATAAACTGCCCAAGTATTGAATTTAGAGAGCCTATCAAAGAACCCTCAAACCTAAAGGCCTAATTCCAAATTTTGGGAAGCTTATGTTCTGACTGCAGATCTTCTATACCAACCACTCCTACCCTGATACAAGCAATTAACTAAATTTAATTTCATTACACCATTTTTTAGTATTAAGTACCCACATTTCTGTCATTCAAAGTCACCTCAGCATTCTCTGTCTTTTCTGTGATTGTTCAGAATACAATACCACAAAATTTTGTCATTTAGGGGGATTATTCATCAAGGTAAAACCACAGACATTGAAGCACGTAAGGGGGGAACATAAAGGTCTCACTTAGACTGTAGAATTTCAATGAGAAGAACACACGGGAGAAAAAAGGATATAAAATAGGCACTGTTGATACTTCCATCACTATAGAAAAGCAGAGATAACCTAAATGATCTATTTTCAATCTCTATCTAGACAAATAAAATCATTCATTGAAAAAAACTGAAGGCTTAATACATTTAAGTGGATAATGGTCTTACGGGTATTCTGAGTAATGGCTCATTACTTAATTTCAGGTAGCGTGATAATTTTTTTCTTTGCATTTCATTAACTGAATTGTGTTATTTTCTGTGTAAATATCACTTTTTTTTTTTCAGAAGTATTTTCTGCTGAAGATTTCAATTCTATGAAAGTTTGCTGTTTCTTTATATTTTAATTTTTTAAAGGAAAACAGCCATTCCAATTGTATCTTGATTTAGTGAAACATACTTCTGATAAAGAGCAGACTATCTAGACACAAGGTTAAGGAATTTGCTGATTACAAAAATAAATATTTCTGCACTACTGTGTAATTTTGGCATAACAACAAGCCTTTAACTTTATTGCACAAGTAGAATGAAACAGATTCCCATTGGAACTATTCCACTGTTTTTTATGAGGTTTTTTTTTCATTAATTATCTTCAGTTTCCCTCATAGCCTTTTTACCTGTGCTTCATAAAAACCAATTTCTCTTTTACAGGCATACCATATTGAAAATGTCAGGCAATCAGGACAAATATAAAATTATTTTTTATATGATAGAGATTTAAAATTAGTCAAAACAGTATTTGGTGTGTGTGTGAGTTAAATTTAAATGAAATAAAAGTTTCTGTGTTGACAGCAATGGAAAATATTTCAGTCTTTCTGTTCACAGAACAATGGTACAAACAGTGGGAGATTCTTCAACAAGTTCTGAAAAATTAATTGTGCCTTAGAGAAATATATTTTGGCATAAAGAAAAATTCAGTTATTTTTAATGTGAATTTGTTCACTCCTGTTAATAGGAATTTCAAAAAGATTTCCAGAACAGAGTAAAAAGACACTTTTACCATTATGTCCCATCTAGCCGTGGCTTTGTGCTCCAGATTCCACAGTGAGTGAAGAACAACACTGAATATAACAAAATTCTTCCCAGAAATTAATAAGTTCAATGGAGAGTTTTAATCTAGGAATTATTCTTATGCAAAATTATCTTACACAAAATTCCCTCCTAATAAAACATGAAGGACTGAGGTGTATGCTTAAAGACAGAGAAGCAGTAATTAGTGAACTGCTACCTATGAACCACTCCCACACTTGACTTCTTTCTTTTCACATATAATTATCAAATAAGGTTAAAATCCTAGCAAGAGCAAAGACATCAGACAGTGAAATATTTTCTGTCTCAAAATACAGGAGTATATTAATATAAAATCCATTAAAATTCTTCTATTACATTTACCTGGGGACTCAATTTCTTTTGCAGATATCACCATGTCTGGAGTGCTGATGTTTCCCAAAGGACTTTCAGGCTCCAGTGTCACTGATCACCAAATGTTGCTGACCCATCTATGATCTCTTTAACTCCACCCTTCTTTTGTTTGTTTGTTTGTTTGTTTGTTTGTTTGTTTGTTTGTGGGGGTTTTGTTGGTTTTGTTTGGTTTTTGTTAGTTTGTTTTTGTTTTATTTTAGTTTGATTTCCCTGTTTTGCTTTGGTTTTGGTTTGTTTGTGTTTTGGTGAGGATTTTTTTGTTGTTTGTTTCCTGGCAGATCTCAGGGATTCTTAGCATTGCAGATCCTCAAAATCAAATCAAACCATTCTCAAGTTCTAACCCCCTCCTGGTTTTGAGATCATTTTAATCTTGAAAACATTACCTGCCATCACCAGTCATCTGGTAGTCATTTAGGCAGTCACCCTGTTCTCTTCTGATGGGAAGGAAAACGAGGTTAAAAGGGAGACAACTTCCCCATGAGCAGCATTTCTTTAGTGGGTTGCACTGAGAAATGAGCTATGTAAGTCTTTACCCCAATTCAAGTGAGAGGCCACAGGTCTGGAGAGTGCTCAAGGTGTATTTCACTCCAAGGAAAGCATACATCATCTCTATTTACTCTTTCACCCTCCTCTTCTTCTATCTCCTTCTTTGACTACATAAAACCTGCAAACACCTTCAATCTCTTCCTGACCACTAACAAATAACCAGTTAATAAAAACAATTAGAAAAAAAAATCTCAATTTTTAATTAAATGGAGCAAATCCACACAGTGTTCTTCATATAATAAATATGTTGAGACAGAGAGCAAAAGAGATTAGAGGGATGACACCTGACACCCACATTCCTGCATCTGTTCAGAATGAAGTGAAAATTCGTGGATAACTATGAGGATTTGAACATCCCTCTCAGCCTGACCACCTGCATCCAGCATAACCCTGGGGTCTGGCTTCACTGGAAAATATTCCAGGACTTGATGACAGTAGCTGGTGTGGGGTTTAAATTAGTTGCTTGGGAAAGTTTCAAACAATGATAGGAAGGTCATGAGGTTTGGTCTATAGTTTAAGTAGCCCCACACTAAAGCACACCTGGCATGATAATCACTCAGATTTTAGATCAGGCTGTGTGGAAAACCCAACAAAACAACCACCTCATACTTCCTTGGGTTTTAAAGTCCAAGAAATTGTAACATGTAGAAATGAATGGAATCTAGGGAACCAAGGCAAATTTTACTTTTTTTTTTTTTTTTTTTTTTTTTTTTTTTTTTTTTTTTTTTTTTTTTTTTTTTTTTTTTTTTTNACTAAGATATTATATTAGTCACATCTAGGAAAAGAATGAAAGAATTATTCCATCCATGGTTTTGCTAATGAAAATCATCACTAAATGTAAAGACACCGTATTCCACACCACCTCAGGGAAAATGTAAAGTGAATTCAAAATTTCGTTGCCTAAGTATTTATGACAGGAATATCCCAGGGGTTGCCCATGGTGCTGATGAATATCCTGTACTGAGCAAAAAGTTGGTGTTAGATTACGGTGTTAAAACAAGCACACAGCAAACCCTGCATATTTGTGTCAGTGCTTGTACCAGATGGCTAAAAAAAATTGACAAGACATATTTTTCTCCTTATTAACATTTTTTAATTGTAATCAATGGGAAAAATGACATAGATGGAAACAGAGAAAGAACATTTCCTGAGTGACATAGGAAATAAATACAGTAATGGCAGAAGGGAAGTCCATCCATTTCTGCTTTTAGAAACAACACTCATCAGGAGAAGGTGGATGAAGATATTAAACTGTATCAAACCCAATACAGATTAATTTCAAATATATAACACACCACACCCTAACTCCCAGGTAGGTTCCGGGGTTCTGATCAGCAAAATCTGATTAGTAATGTAAATGACTAACACTGAAACCAAATTTTGATATTTTGTAGACGTTACATATCTTGAGTTTCAAGTGCAATAATGTGCTTTAATGTAGTTTTAAAATAGATGACTTCCTGGATCTTCTTGAAATAACTGCTATATCACACAATATACTCAGAGGTTTTGAAGCTGCCATTTCATGTAGATTTCATATAGTAAAATTTGGATACCGTAGTTGAGGTATTAACACATGATTTCCCCTTCACTTACTTTTTTGTACTGTGTATTTGGGAGGTAGAGGGGGTAAGGGATTCTTTTCTTTTTATTTCCATGACTGCACAGCTTAAACAATATCACACTGTGTGAAGCTAATGTCGCTATTCTTAGGCAAGTTGTTAGATATGATTAAAAACAAACCTTTCTAACTTCCTAACTCATCTGGGGGAAAAAAGAAAAGTGAGTCATTAGGATGAGAACACAAGCAAATCTTAAAAAATCAAAGATGATTAAACTGATTAGTCTTCATTTCTTTAAATGCTAGGTCATGCTTTTATTATTAATAACACTATAATGAGCTGTAATTAAATTCTGGCAAAGTTTCTACTTTCAAGTAGTTTGACCTCCTGCTGCAAAAACCAGATAGGATGCTATCCTGGTTCCCAGAAATTCACATTTTTGTGCAAACAAGTCACTCTGTAAATGTGACTGGCTATATTAATATGCTACACTTGCAAATGTGCTTTTTTTTAATGAAGTTGCTCTTTACTGTCTCACTTTCAGGATAGCATCTTTGTTCAAGTGCAGATTAATTTGAAAAAAACCTTGCATTAGTTCCACCTTAATGAAGCATATGCTCAGTTTCCTGAACTAGAACTGTAGTAAATAACATAGAAGAGTTGGGCTGAAACTTTTATTTTGCTGATGTAGAAACAGCAACAAGTATGTAAAGAGATACTTGCCCATTGCATCCTCTTTCAGAGATGTCTGCCCCTGTGGGGAAAATGACAGAATAAATCCTGAGATATGGGAGGTCATGTTGCTTCCAATGTGGAAGGTGGAGGGGCAGAACTGTGCTCCAATCAGCACTGCCTGCTGTGGTGTGTTCCTGGCTCTTCCTTCTCTGTGTTAACAACAGGTTGATGCCTGACTTGTACACAAGTGCTCAAGAGCAAGATTCACAGGGAAATGAGGACTTCAACAAATACATGGAAAATTAATAATATGGCATTTTGACTCCTACCCTGGAGCAGGGAAAGAAGTGGAGTGAGAGCTGCACACAGATCTTTCCTTACACCTTGTTATGCTGGTGAAAAATGAGCTATAGAAATCCTTCAGGGATGATGAGCTTTCTCCAAAGTTTTCTTTTGTCCTGGCTTCATCTAGGGTAAAGTTAATTTTCTTTTTAGTATCTGGTACAGTGCTGTGTTTTGGATCTAGAATCAGAATAATTTTGACAACACAGTGAAATTTTAGTTGCTGCTCAGTAGTGCTCACTTCAGGCAAGGACTTTTCAATGTCCAATGTTCTGCCCCTGAGCAGGTGCACAAAAAAACAGGGGAAAGCATGGCCAGGAGAGCTGCCCTGAACTGGCCAAAGGGATACTCCATACCACAGAATGTCCTGCCCTGGACATAAAATGGGGGGATTTGGCAAGGATCTTCGTATTTCTGTTTGGGGACACACTGGACATTGGTCAGTGGGTGTAAACATCACTCGTTTCTCTTGAGCTTTGTTCCTCCCTCTCTCTCCTTTTCATTATTATTATCATTAATATATTTTTAAAGAAACATTTTCTTTTTTTTTCAATTATTGAAGTGTTTACTTTTTTTTTTTGTTTGATTTTAAATTTTCCTTCCCACTAGGAGCAGAGGGAAATGAGTGAGTGGCTGCATGGTACTTAGTTACTGCCTGGAGTTAAACCACAACAAATATCAAGCACAGACATCTGTACAGGCTCCTGACTAAACACTAACCACCCAGCAAATGATGCCAATGTGTTTTCCCTTGCAATTTGTATTTCTCTGCGTGGTCATTGCTCAACCAACATCTTTTCCTCCAAGGCATTCTAAGGAAAGCCGCAGGACCCTGAACTCACTTGCAGTGAAGCCCTACACTCCTCCAACCCTACAAAAGTTTTGTGTGGAAGTTTCATAACGTGACTTGCTTGCTTTGGTTACAAAGAAAGATCCTGCTGGCATGACTGTTAGAGGAAAACCTTCACAAGAGTCAATCCGTGCTAATTCACAGGACAAACAGACAAATCTCAGCCCAAGTTCACCTTGAGGAGCAACCTCTATCAATAAGGTAAGAGGTGGGAGAGCCTCTCTGTGCCTTCACACTTCTGCTCTGAGATATTCTCTCACTGAAGTCACACACAGTCATGCCAAGTCAGGATTCACTACATGAGGAGAACAGAAATCTCTGAGGTGGATGGTGATGTTGATGTAGGTAAAGATAAGAAGTGCAGGGAGACTTTCAAAAGAATACAAATTGTGCTGTTTAATATCATGTCCTAGTTAAATGGGGCTATCCCAATCGTGACTACTTTGTTGTGTCTAACAGCTGCCCCCCGCTTTTTCAGTGGGCTGTTTTGTGGGGGCGGGGCTTCTGCTTGGCTTGCTCTCTCACTGCCGGCCTGCTCTCTGGCTGCCTGCCTGCTGCCTTTCTCCTTCCCTTGCCTTTCTTTCCTCCTTGAAGATCATTGGTCCGACTCTGGAACTGATCCGAAAACCTCTGGGATCACCGGAGCCCGCGAAAGAAGCTCTGTGCCCTCCCTTCAC
>VXBN01002259.1:0-20123 GCA_013397395.1 Sinosuthora webbiana
CCAAACGCGGTTCTTTCACCGTCTCGAGCAGTTCTAGGGGTGTTGCCAATTGCCGTCAGATAGCTGGTTCTTCTCCAGTCACGCGGAGCATCAATTATCGGTGATTGATGGAGAGACGGGAAGACCGATTCATGATCAGAATTAGATTTTACTCAGGTTTTCCAAGAACTTATATACCATTTTAGTAAGGTTAATAATTTCTACTACAGTGATTAGGTTAAAAGATCATACAAGCAACTTATGCATTTTACAACATCTTTATCGTAGGGGGTTGATTGAATCTCTCCTCTTCCCGTAAGCAGGTTTAATCCCATCTTCTCATAAGCTCAAAGTTCTGTTTGTCCTTGCCATGGCATCCTAGTCACCAGACTAGCTATGCTAATTAAGTCTGTCTTACTCTCAGTCTTGTGTATTCCCACAGATGTTTATTTGACATACTGCCCTGTGATGAATGGCTGGTCGTGCTAGACAATTGTATTGGACTTTCCTGTATTTTCAATTTGTAATCCTAAATAGAGTGTACTGTTCAGATAATTTAGTTTACCAAATTTGATGGGTTGACACTGGCTAAACACCAGTGCACCCACAAAAATTATTTATTCATTTTCTTCTGCTATAGTTAAGCAGAGGAGGGGAAAAGAAAATTAATGGGGTAAGATAAGGATTAGGAGAAAAACACTTTAAAGGCAAAACAGGCTCAAAACTTTAAAAGGTATAAAGAGAAATTTATTAACACTTCTTTCTCACTGACAGCACAGGGAGGCAAAACGTGATTTTTCGTTAGTTTGTCACTTCTAAAATTTTTTTGTCAGTTTACTTAAGGAGAGGCGTCTCTTTTGCTATGCCATGGGATCTTTCTTACGGGAAACAGTTCTCTGTGACCTTTTCCAATGTGGTTTTAATTTTCATGGCTAGCAGTCAGCCCAGAACCTGCTTGCAATGTGAAGTCCCTTGCAGTCTTCCCACGACTGCTTTTCGTGGGCCATTTAGCTTATGGGGTGCAGTTTTAAAGGATAAGTTGTTCTAGTATAAAAGCAAGGATCTTCTTCTTCTATTTCTGAAAGCAAGGGTTTTCTTTCTNTTACGGGAAACAGTTCTCTGTGACCTTTTCCAATGTGGTTTTAATTTTCATGGCTAGCAGTCAGCCCAGAACCTGCTTGCAATGTGAAGTCCCTTGCAGTCTTCCCACGACTGCTTTTCGTGGGCCATTTAGCTTATGGGGTGCAGTTTTAAAGGATAAGTTGTTCTAGTATAAAAGCAAGGATCTTCTTCTTCTATTTCTGAAAGCAAGGGTTTTCTTTCTCTCTGTTTAAGCCTCTCACCCGATCACAACTTTTCAGTACCTGCATGCTCATGCATGATTGCCTTTTTCTCTTGGGCTGTGGGTGAATGCTGCATCCCCCCCCTTGCACTTCATGAATTACAGAGAAAGAGTTTGTTGTACTATAATCCTCACTACGGCTTGCAGAAGAATCTCAGCACTGATGCTCGGAACACTTCCTCCTCCCCCTCCCTCTTTTGCACCGACCTTAGTGTCGCCATATTGTTCTCCTCAAATGTCTTCGCTTTTTCTCTGACTTGGGAGACAATTGGTGTTCATAGGTTCACTTGTTCTAAAGTTCTATCAACTGAAACAGTTTTTACAGNCCTTGCACTTCATGAATTACAGAGAAAGAGTTTGTTGTACTATAATCCTCACTACGGCTTGCAGAAGAATCTCAGCACTGATGCTCGGAACACTTCCTCCTCCCCCTCCCTCTTTTGCACCGACCTTAGTGTCGCCATATTGTTCTCCTCAAATGTCTTCGCTTTTTCTCTGACTTGGGAGACAATTGGTGTTCATAGGTTCACTTGTTCTAAAGTTCTATCAACTGAAACAGTTTTTACAGAGCTCTGCAGTGCCGAAAGGTTAATCTTGTCCAGGCTCCGCAATCGGGGAATCATTCGCCGTACTTTTCTCTCTATTGGTCATGTGGTCTCCGCTGGCACTGCACAAGCCACGCTGGCTGCTGGCTCCACTCTGCACCTTTTCTTCATGCGGGACATTGAAAAAAGAAAAGCTGCCGCTTTTGTCTTTCTGTCCGCAGCATGGCTGGTTAAAAGCAGCTATGTAAATAAAGTCCATTGCAAGCCATGCTGAGACAACTGCGGCCGCCCCGGCTGTGTGGTTGCTTGCAGCGTCAGCATGGCCCCTAGTAACATGGCCCGGAGGCCGTGCTGGGACAGTGTCTAGCAGCCCCCTCTGGGAAGGGGCCTCAGCCTGCCCTCCCCACCCCTCTTTTGAGAGCAGGGAGAAAGAGAGCTTTTCCGTTCTTAAATATGTTATCATGGAGGCGTTATCATTTTTTTTTCTAATTGACTTAGCAGTATACTAATTTTAAAGGCTAGCCAGCAATTGGTTTTTCCAGGCACAGAGGAAGCAACTAGCAGCTCCTCACAGAGAATCACTTCTGTGGCTTTTTCCCTCTTCAGCACAAATTGTAGCTATGTGATGTTTTACTAAAGACAAGAAATTTAAAAATATAATCTCAGCAGTTATAGTGGTAATTAAGAAATGCATGTTTTAACTAGCCAGTGATATGTTCTTTTGTTATTTGATTTCCAAAGGAGCTGGGAATTGTAAGTCATCAAAATCTACAGTGGTGCCTCCAGGACCTCCGATGTATTTGGATCTGGTGTACATTCCCAACCACAGCAATAGCAAGAATGTTGATGTTGAGTTTTTCAAGAGGGTGCGATCATCCTACTATGTGGTGAGCGGGAATGATGCTGCAGCCGAGGAACCAAGCAGGGCTGTTCTGGACTCCCTGCTGGAGGGCAAGGCCCAGTGGGACAGTAATATGCAGGTAGGCTCTTCACTAGTATTTCTACCTGGAAATATAATCTTCTCTGGAAAGCAACTACAGGAAGCCAGAGTGCTTCTGGAGTGGGCAGCAGCTGCTGGAGACACGAGTTCCCAGCTTGGACGCCTTGTTTCACCAGTGATGTGAGAGGACACCCAAGAGAGGGACAGAGCTGCACCACGCTCAATTACTTCTCCATTTCTGACCCTTCTGACCTGTCTCTGGAGAATAAAACAGTTAGGAACTGGTCTACAGGGCCATTTGCCTACTTGATCTTGTTGCTATACCATATATGATCCAAGTTTGGAAACCTTGCAGGTTTTAAGTTGGAAAGAAAAGTGAATGTTTCATGTTTTATACCATCAATGCTTACACATGGAAACTTCATGTGCGTTTCCAACATGATAAATAAGTAAACAAAATATTTGGCCATAATCTGAAGAGCTATCGGTGCAGACTACAGACTGCTGCTTCTCTGGAAAGTTGCACCTCAGTACCTTAGGGAACCAAGGTTTTATTTTCATAAACTGCTTCTTCTCAGTCATTTTATGTTATCTACATATTTATTTATTTTCTTTTATCCGATCCACTCTTTCCAAAAGGGAATCATAATTGTTGGGTAGGACTTCTTAAAAAGACATTTTTCTTATCAGTTGCTTCTGTTGTTCATTCCTCAGGAGTTCTCTTTTGTGTTGCAGGTGACCTTAATCCCAACCCATGACTCGGAAGTGATGAGAGAATGGTACCAAGACACGCATGAGAAACAGCAGGACCTCAACATCATGGTTTTGGCAAGCAGCAGCACTGTTGTTATGCAAGATGAATCTTTTCCCGCCTGCAAGATTGAACTGTAAGAACCAGACCATGCACTGCAAGATTTACTTTTTGTCCAGAAATTCTTCAGTTTGAAAACACCTTTTCTAAAAATTCAACCCATCTATTTCAACTGCTGAACTATATACCTGCAAAATGCTATACCCTATCACAGTGATGTAAGTCACAAATTTTTCTAGTCTTTGCTGATTGCTAAGGAAAATAACAGCATTCCCATAATAGGGTCAAAATTACTGTGAAAATACAGATCCAGTTTCATCTTCACTGAATGTTTGAAAACCATGTGCTAGCAATTCCAAGTGACTTATGCCAGGTAGAATCATTTGCCCTCTAAAGAATTGCAAGGAGAGAAAAAGAGAGAAAGGGGTAGGAGGAGAAAGTAATAAATACTTAGATCTCCAGTAGTCTCAGGGCAACAGCTGTATTGCTTACTGCAGTTTATGCACTCACATGAAAAGGAGGTTTGAAATTTTTATCAATCTGAGCTATTTCAAAGGAGGTCCTTACTTTACAGAATTAAGTTAGCTGTAAAATAAGAAGCAGAATGTGGCTAGGAAGTGACGTATAACCTAAATGCTCATTAGCAGTTTTCCACTTTAATTTGAACCCTGCATACTGACATCCCATAACAATCATAGACTAAATATGCATGTAGTCTGAACCTCGTGAATTCTAAAACCTTTACTTCAACATGCAAAACTGTTGATCTAAGGCATGCTCCCAGTAAAAATTCACTCACTCCAGTCAGAACTACTGACCAGTACACATGCTTAAATACCCATGTTCACTGTCAATTAACTAAAACAAAATACCAAAGTAGTTGGGAGTACATACAGTAGACAATTTGCCTTAGAAAGCGACTTGAATGTACAAAGAAACTTGATGCACTTATTTTTTAATGTTGAGACAGCAAATTTATAAAACATCTGTGTAGGATCATAGTTGCACCAGTAATGAAGTGTGAGTGTGCATGAAGTGTATACTAGAAACCTATCTGACTGGTCAAACAGCTTTGTGCTATGAAGTACGTATGTTAGTTCTGTGAACAATTCATTGATGCACCAGGACAGCTCAACAAGGCAAGATAAGCACTTTTTTTGAAAGGTTCTTTTGTACTGTGGAAGCAAGATTGAAGTGGTCTCCACTATCAGAGTTGCAAAACTTGGTAAAATATTCAGGTTTATGAAGAAGGTTATCTGCGAGTCTGTACAGTATTCAACCTTCCTCTGTCTTACCTTATTTTATTTGTTTAATTTAAGAGCATATATGGGTACAAATGTACAGAAAACTTTTTTTTAGTGCTGCATGAACTTTTAATAGATTTTTAAGAAAAGTTTTCATTTAAAGGAAAATTCAAAGAAAAAATTTTCAGGCCAAGGCAATTTTTTTAGTAGTCTTATAAGATAAATTAATGTTATTTAAAGTTCTAGTGAGAATGGATATTGAGGTAAGATTTGTTGAAAATAGTCAACTGCCTTTTTGGAAGCAGGGGGGAAGGGGGTCCCCGGTGAAAAAATTAACCTATTGATGATGACAGAAAATGAGATTTAAAATGTTGATTGCCTAATTTTTACAAGAGTTTAATCTACATGCTCCATCCACCCAAGATCTTGAAAAAAGATAGAATAAATGATAAGCTAAAATAAGTCCCTTTCCTCCTTCTGTCTCTTCCTTTCTCCCTTCCCTTCCTCCTTTAGACTGCTTGCAGCAGAACAGCATGTAGAACAGTTACATCATTTAAGACAGTTTGGACTTTTTAGTCTCAGAAGTTTTATCCCAGTTAAAAAGTCTTGTTACATGGTAGAAAGTTTGCAAATCTGAATTTATAGAAGGTGTAAAGGCCTCCAAAATGAAAATATGTGCTGGTCTGTATGATTGACCATTATGGCTGGTATTAAGCTTTGCAATATAGTGATCTATGACCTCATTTTATTTTCTTTACTTATAATTAGTTTCAATTTTACATTGTTAGGATATTTTTGTTTAATAAGTATATGTTTGCACTCCTAATTTTTATGAGGGTTTTTTTACTATTGCTTTAGGGCCCTTTATATGAGGGCTCCTGAGGCGTATTTAATGCTGTGGATTACTGTTTGTCCATTGTTGAGGTTTTTGACTTATTTTTAATGGCTTCTTCATTTTTGGTATCTCTAGCAATGCTGTTTTATTTATTGTTATCCTTTTAAGTTTTTAAGAACTTCACTCAGAATGACTGGCAGAAAAGGCAGATGGAAATGTATTGTGAAAACAAGCATGTTTGCTGGGCTCATAACCATTCACTTAAAATGGCTTTTGTAATACATAGACTTCAAAGTTATAGGCAAAATGTTTTAAAGAATAATTGTACAATTTCTCCAATTCTGCTTTGTTTACATTCTTATATAGGTCAGATTTCAAACTTTTTAAGTGGGTGGGAACTGATTTTCTGATAATATCTGATATGGTTTATACCTCTGCTTTGGTAGAAAATATAAGCNGTTTATGCACTCACATGAAAAGGAGGTTTGAAATTTTTATCAATCTGAGCTATTTCAAAGGAGGTCCTTACTTTACAGAATTAAGTTAGCTGTAAAATAAGAAGCAGAATGTGGCTAGGAAGTGACGTATAACCTAAATGCTCATTAGCAGTTTTCCACTTTAATTTGAACCCTGCATACTGACATCCCATAACAATCATAGACTAAATATGCATGTAGTCTGAACCTCGTGAATTCTAAAACCTTTACTTCAACATGCAAAACTGTTGATCTAAGGCATGCTCCCAGTAAAAATTCACTCACTCCAGTCAGAACTACTGACCAGTACACATGCTTAAATACCCATGTTCACTGTCAATTAACTAAAACAAAATACCAAAGTAGTTGGGAGTACATACAGTAGACAATTTGCCTTAGAAAGCGACTTGAATGTACAAAGAAACTTGATGCACTTATTTTTTAATGTTGAGACAGCAAATTTATAAAACATCTGTGTAGGATCATAGTTGCACCAGTAATGAAGTGTGAGTGTGCATGAAGTGTATACTAGAAACCTATCTGACTGGTCAAACAGCTTTGTGCTATGAAGTACGTATGTTAGTTCTGTGAACAATTCATTGATGCACCAGGACAGCTCAACAAGGCAAGATAAGCACTTTTTTTGAAAGGTTCTTTTGTACTGTGGAAGCAAGATTGAAGTGGTCTCCACTATCAGAGTTGCAAAACTTGGTAAAATATTCAGGTTTATGAAGAAGGTTATCTGCGAGTCTGTACAGTATTCAACCTTCCTCTGTCTTACCTTATTTTATTTGTTTAATTTAAGAGCATATATGGGTACAAATGTACAGAAAACTTTTTTTTAGTGCTGCATGAACTTTTAATAGATTTTTAAGAAAAGTTTTCATTTAAAGGAAAATTCAAAGAAAAAATTTTCAGGCCAAGGCAATTTTTTTAGTAGTCTTATAAGATAAATTAATGTTATTTAAAGTTCTAGTGAGAATGGATATTGAGGTAAGATTTGTTGAAAATAGTCAACTGCCTTTTTGGAAGCAGGGGGGAAGGGGGTCCCCGGTGAAAAAATTAACCTATTGATGATGACAGAAAATGAGATTTAAAATGTTGATTGCCTAATTTTTACAAGAGTTTAATCTACATGCTCCATCCACCCAAGATCTTGAAAAAAGATAGAATAAATGATAAGCTAAAATAAGTCCCTTTCCTCCTTCTGTCTCTTCCTTTCTCCCTTCCCTTCCTTCTTTAGACTGCTTGCAGCAGAACAGCATGTAGAACAGTTACATCATTTAAGACAGTTTGGACTTTTTAGTCTCAGAAGTTTTATCCCAGTTAAAAAGTCTTGTTACATGGTAGAAAGTTTGCAAATCTGAATTTATAGAAGGTGTAAAGGCCTCCAAAATGAAAATATGTGCTGGTCTGTATGATTGACCATTATGGCTGGTATTAAGCTTTGCAATATAGTGATCTATGACCTCATTTTATTTTCTTTACTTATAATTAGTTTCAATTTTACATTGTTAGGATATTTTTGTTTAATAAGTATATGTTTGCACTCCTAATTTTTATGAGGGTTTTTTTACTATTGCTTTAGGGCCCTTTATATGAGGGCTCCTGAGGCGTATTTAATGCTGTGGATTACTGTTTGTCCATTGTTGAGGTTTTTGACTTATTTTTAATGGCTTCTTCATTTTTGGTATCTCTAGCAATGCTGTTTTATTTATTGTTATCCTTTTAAGTTTTTAAGAACTTCACTCAGAATGACTGGCAGAAAAGGCAGATGGAAATGTATTGTGAAAACAAGCATGTTTGCTGGGCTCATAACCATTCACTTAAAATGGCTTTTGTAATACATAGACTTCAAAGTTATAGGCAAAATGTTTTAAAGAATAATTGTACAATTTCTCCAATTCTGCTTTGTTTACATTCTTATATAGGTCAGATTTCAAACTTTTTAAGTGGGTGGGAACTGATTTTCTGATAATATCTGATATGGTTTATACCTCTGCTTTGGTAGAAAATATAAGCACAGCAATGGTCCTGAGTCTAATCTCACTTATGCCACTTATTCTTGTGAGTCGAGCAATTTCACTAAAATCAGGGAAGTTACAGTCATTAGGTCCTACTGTAAATGAAATAAGAATCAAGCCTTAAATCTCTCCAAGTAAGTTTGTGATGGCTCAAGCATTTATTTTACTTTAAAAATAATAATTAGGTAGTTGCAGCTGTTCTTAAAATATTTATTTATCTTTTGCTTTTAGAAGAATATTTAAAACCTAGTCTGACTATTCTGAGGTATTGTAATGCCTGTTCCATCCATTCCCTTTTAAATGTTAATCATGCCTGGGTGTAACACAGCAATGAACTCTTCTATTAGCTCCTCTTGCCTTTATGTCTTTCCTGCCTGTGGAACTAATCTAACTGTACTAATCTCTACACAATCCGTTTAGAAACAGTCAGAAAAATGTTGCTTGTACATTAACGATGAGTACTGTTGATCAGCATAGATTTCTAGGAGTATAATTTCTTATTGATTAAAGATTCAGTAGGACACACCATTTAAATGATGGTATTACCCATAACAGCATCCCCAGTCATGATCTTCATGCTATTACTATACTGCTTAATAGAATTCAATGAAGAATTATTTTAGAGGTCACACCCCACTCCTGAACTTACGGCCTCTCTTTCATGTCTTTTCAAAGTCCTGTGGTGGGCCTGACTTCATTGACCTCTACTTTTCATGCTGTCTTTCATAAAATTAATTTTTGATTTTTCTTTTTTATTATCTTGCATACTCTGGTGAATGGAGATAACTGCATATATGAATGGGGGGTTTTAATTGTCTACAATAGCTTGTGCATTTTAGGAGAGTTCTGGTACTCATTTACTAAGATTTAATAAATTTGTTATTTGAATTTTCAATCCATCCTACCACAAGAAAGTCATCTCCAAAGAACACTTACTGTGCATATAGGATATTTCTGTCATATGCTTCTCTTTGTTCATCTGTTGCAAGAGATTCTTGGTATGTTTTGAGAGAAATAGTAATTTTGTTTCAAATAAAAAAAGAAAAAAATCATTTGTGACTTTACAAAAAAAAAAAAAATCTAAAAAAAAGTAACTAAATAAAACAATGGCATAAAGATATTGAAAAAAAAAAAAAGAAAACCAGCTTCTCTGCAGTAGACTAGCTAGGAGGTCCAGATGGCAGAGCTACCTCTTCAGGACTGGGCTGAAATCACAGCTGTAAAAGAGGAAATCTGAAATATGCTTTCACGCATTTGCATGCAGCCATTATCTTCCAAACTATGGAAAGAAAGTCTTGTGGCTGGCTGAGAAGCACCTCACACACCTCCTCTCTTGTTCTGAATACTGTTTGTGTCAGTCTGCAGCTGTGTATAGTATTATGTCTTATAATTCTGCATCACTTCTATCCAGTCATATCTAATGTAGAAAATTAGTTTCCAGTGAAAGTAATATGCAATGCTTTTATGATATTTGTGTGCAATGTCCCCTCTTCCATTGAGCATATTTGATGTAAAAGAAAAAAAACTCAGTTCCACAATAAAATACTAAAGCAGTAAAGCAGTATTGACATTTCTTGTCTTTGTGTATGTAAGTACTTGTAAGTTTTCCCTTTCCTTCAGTCATGATTACCTACTATATAGGCTTTTTCTCAAAAGTTCAATGACTATTTAAATGCTAGATAAGAACGAATCTTTATTTAGAAACTGAAAAATAAATTCTAAAAATTAGTTTTATCTCTTGTGATGAAAAACATTACCATGATGTACTATGATGTGGCTTCTTTTTGTTCTCATTTCTGTATTCCCTCAGCAGCATGAGAAAACACCTAATTTTCAGTAAGTACATGTTGGGGGGAAAGGATTAAAACTCTAAGAGGAGGGGATATTTTTGCTCAAATTGACCTTGCAGCTGGGAATGCTAAGAATGTCAGTAAGGGAAAACTCAATTTATTATGCCATTGCCTGTTTTGAGAAGTAGAATTCCTGTGGAGAGACAACACACTCTCACAGACATGCTTTGATCATCCTGCTGGGAGAGACAGAGATCATAAAAGCATAGCCTTGCAACAATCTGTGGGTGGGCAAAGCCCTTTGATATACTGGGGCAGGCAGCAGGCCACCCTCCCCCTGCCTGCCCTTCACCAGGATGAACTGAGCCTGTGTCCCCATGTGTCTGCCGCCAGGCGTTATCAGCAAGGTAATGAAATAAATCTACTTTTTGCATTTTAGCTGTGGTTTGGTGGTTGCCTTGGTTACCTGTATGTGTCAATTCACACAGTGCACATTCAAGGGGCTGTATCAGA
The DNA here is from genome assembly GCA_013397395.1 of Sinosuthora webbiana. NCBI lineage: Eukaryota > Metazoa > Chordata > Aves > Passeriformes > Sylviidae > Sinosuthora > Sinosuthora webbiana. The sequence continues at coordinate 10,500 of VXBN01002259.1, forward strand.
GATGACACCATATAAAACCACATCGTTGTGTGACAGCTGCAGCTGGTCTGAAGCTGCACAGATAAATTTGGTTATAACTAAATTTAACTCGACTAGCTTAGCTTGTTAAAGTGTAGAAGTAAACAAGTCTTTAGGTATGGTAATGATAGGTTGGATTTGAACTCAAACAGGGGACCCCAGCCAATCCCATTTAATTCTGAATGTAGATGTATCATTGGCCAGTGAGCTGAGCAGTGTTGAAACCCCAACCAATCAGGTGTTCAAGCGCAGGACTTTTGAACCCCCTATAAAAGACGGGCAACCATCATGAAATCTTAGCTGTTGTCCCATGATCTTCGGTGTGTTCAGTGTTGTGCCTGTCTCCAAAACTGAGACCCAAATGTAACATCACTGAAGCAAGCAGCTCCTGTGCCAGCATGATTCACAGCAGAGTGCTCTAACACAGTGCACAGGGGAATTTCCTGAATCAGGGAAACTTGGGGAAGCCGAGAGAGCCACAAGAAGGCTGAAATAGCAGCTGACAGGATCTGGGCACAGACAGGAACAACCATAGCCCCACTCTCCCACCCTGCCCCCTCTATGAAAGAAGCCCCTAGAGATCATGGCTGTCAGCAAGGATACTCTAGTTCTGCTGGATTGATCTGGGAGCAATGGTATCCAGCCACAAGAAGGCTACATCCTCTCTAAACATCAGCACATCCCTGGAAGTGTTCAAGGGTAGGCTGAATGGGGCTTTGAGCAACCTGGTCAAGTGGAAGGTGTCCTAATCCCAGGGGATTGGCGCTAGGGGATCTTTAGGGTCCCTTCCAACCCAAACTATCCTATGATTATATGTGAAGAGAAAGCTTCCTACCCTGGTCCAGTGTGGAGGCCCCTGAGCCTGTCAGGGAAACTTCTAGGCCAATGCCTTGGAAGAATCTGTCATAGGCTTTGAGAAAGCCTCAGAGCTTTGAACAAAAAGACTTCCCCCATGGTGCTCTGCAACACTATGTTAATCTACCTCAGTTTTGCTTTCCTCATTGGTCTGCGGGCTTTGCCCACCTCTATTGTTCATATAAGTCCCTAGTTCTCATGGTTTCTCCTTTCCCTCTTTCCCCATTAGTTGTGGTATCCCTGGTGGTCTGCCCCCATGGCCCCTATAGGTCATTGCCCTTTGCCCTGCCCTTGTACTGCCCCTTGCCCTCAAACCATTGGTTCCTAACCCCATACTTAACCCTGAGCACTCCTTTGATCTCGGTCTTTTGTCTCTGATCCCTTCGGCATGGTGGGCATAATAAACCTTTGCTGGAATTCTTCATACAGAAAGCCCTTCCTGTCTTTCTCTTGCTGAGCTATCTGTGGCATGTGTGTGTGCATGGACTTGAAATGATTGTTCCTGTGGCCTACCCCAGTGGCTTCTGAAGGAGACGCTTTGAGAAGGTAGCGGCATTTCACCATCCTGCCATGCTGCTACAGTCCAGCCTTTATATTATTTTCCATTATTGACTTTTCAGGTAGGCAGCAATGAAGTTGCAACAAGAAGTCTAAGGGCAACCAAGAGAGACCTCAGGCTGGAACAGAGACTAGACAGAGCTAAGAGAATAAAGAAGGTATTTATTAAAAGGCCTTTAAAGGATACACGTTGGGCAGAACAAGAGCCTGGCCAGGGCTACACCCAAGATGGACCCAAAATGGTCACAAAATGCACGACCGGTCACAAGGTCTCACACTTTTATTAAAAAAACAAAAGAGTTTTGGTCTATTTGCATATTGGGGTTAATTTTCCAATTATAGCTTTAGGTTATGAAGTCCCATCCTTCTTGTTTGCTCCTCTCAGTTCTTCGTTGTTTATACTTTTGGGCCTGGGGCTTGTAACGGTTGTCCTTGGTCTCAAGCTGGAAGAAGGATTGCTGTGTCTAACTGCCCTGTGAAGAGAGCTTACTGACAGTTAATATGAAGCTCAGAGCTACAGCACAGAATCTGAAAAACATGAAAGCTAAAACTTAAGGCATCAAGGCCTTGGGACTACTGGTTAAGGGATCAGGAGCACAAGAAGTGTTCTCCTCTATCCTTCCAGCTGCAAGAAATGATGAAGGAAGAAACAGGAAGGGCCAGCAGATCAATACCTGGCTCTGAGCCTGGTGTCACTGCCAGAATATTGTTGTTTTTTTTTATCATGGTGTGTCACCCTGATTTTTCAGCCTTCTGATGTTTTCATTCTTGGACTGGAGCTTTCTCACACTTGTAACAAAAACAAAGACTGATGTTTGGTAAATAATACATTCCTTCCAGGGGGAAGGACAAATTGATGGACTTCTAAGTTGACCACTGGGGTTAGAGAGGTGTTACTCTCATCCCCCAGTCCCTGATCAAATTCAGAACCCTATTTAAACCCTGAATCCAAAAATAAACTCTCTCTTTCTTTCTCATCTCACAACCTGATGGGTGAGTGTGGTTCTTTCGTGTCCTCTAGCGACAATGGTCAGTCTGCACAACACTGAGTCTGCTGGGTACACCTGTCTCAAAAGGAGAAAAGTATCTTTGCACAGGACTTAGCAGGGGTCATTGAAAGAGCTTTAAACTAGATTTGAAAAGGGAAAGGGATAAAACCAAGCTTTCTAAAGACAAGGCTGGGGGCAGCACACCAATGTTTGAGGGACAGTGTGCTAGTGAGGTCCTTCTGTCTGCCAGTTCAGTGGAAGTAGGGGATGGAGATCCACATGGCAATGCACCAATGCATGCAGCAATGGACAACAAACAAGAAAAAATGGAAGCTGTTGTGCTGCTGGAAAGCTATGATAAAGTTACAATTATGGAGACATGTTGGGATGACTCGCACAACTGGAGTACAGCAATGGATGGCTATAAACTCTTCAGAAGGGACAAGCAAAGAGGGAGAGTCTGTGAGGTAGCCCTGTATGTTAGGGAGTGTTTTGATTGTCTAGAGCTTACTGATGGTGATGTCAAGTGCTTATGGGTAGGAACCAGGTGAAAGGCTAAAAAAACAGCAAGGGGGAGATGTGGAAGATCAGGCAGCTACAGAAGCTGAGTTGGGTNAGGTCCTTCTGTCTGCCAGTTCAGTGGAAGTAGGGGATGGAGATCCACATGGCAATGCACCAATGCATGCAGCAATGGACAACAAACAAGAAAAAATGGAAGCTGTTGTGCTGCTGGAAAGCTATGATAAAGTTACAATTATGGAGACATGTTGGGATGACTCGCACAACTGGAGTACAGCAATGGATGGCTATAAACTCTTCAGAAGGGACAAGCAAAGAGGGAGAGTCTGTGAGGTAGCCCTGTATGTTAGGGAGTGTTTTGATTGTCTAGAGCTTACTGATGGTGATGTCAAGTGCTTATGGGTAGGAACCAGGTGAAAGGCTAAAAAAACAGCAAGGGGGAGATGTGGAAGATCAGGCAGCTACAGAAGCTGAGTTGGGTAGCACCGCAGACGTCTTGGCCCTAGTACAGTGGAAGCTGTGGAAGAGATAAGCTCAAGGCAAGAACAAGAAGTGAAGACAACATGTCTGACCGCTCTGATGAGAGAGGATGTTAACAAGGACACTGCTGACACAAGATGTAACAGGGACTTGATAACCGAAAAGATTGTATAAGGGAACAGGAGCAAAGGGGTCTGAAGTGGAAAATTTTGTGCGGAAGTTAGAGAACTATAAATCTATAAATACTGGTAATCAGTGTAATAAAACTGACTTTGCTTTGCTTGCACTGCAGGGTCCGTTTCTTTCAATCGCTGCATCCACTCAAGCAGGATGAAGAGGCAGATGAAATATTCTATAAGCAGCTGGGGGTAGTCTTGTGATCACTGGCCCTTGTTCTCCTGGGGGACTTCAAATTACCAGGCGACTTCTGGAAATACAATGCAGCAGAAAGAAAGCAGCCTAGGAGATTCCTGACACAGCTAGGGAATGAGCCAGCTAGGGAAGGTGCCTCCCTGGACCTGCTGTTCGGAAACAGAGAAGGACTTGTGGGTGATATGGTTGTCAGAGGCTGTCTTGGGCACATCAATTGTGAAATGATAAGAGTTTTCAATTCTCAAAGAACTAGAGGATGGTTAGTGGAATTGCTACTTTGGACTTCCAAAGGGCAGACTTTGCCTTGTTTAGGGGCCTGGTTGACAGAGTCCCTTGGGAGGCTGTCCTGAAGGGCAAAGGAGTCCAGGGATGCTGGACAGTCCTCAAGAAGGAAATCTTAAGGGTGCAGGAGTCCTCAAGTGCTGAAATAAGATCTGATGGTGAAGAAGACCAGCCTGGCTGGACAGAAAGCTTTGGTTGGAATGCAAGAAAAAGAGAGATTATGACCTTTGGAAGAAGGGGAAGGCAACTCAGGAGGACTTACAAAGATGTCAGGTTATGCAAGGAAAAAATTAGAAAGGTCAAAGCCAAGCTTTTTTTAGAAACTATTGTTTCTAAATAGTGCTTACTCAAAATCAAAGACTTTAGTTTCCCATGCTCTGCCAACTGAGCTAATACACAAGAAGTACAAACCAGAAGATAGAAGCTACGGTCATCACCAGAAGCTGTAATGTGACAAGATCTGTTAATGGCCTGCTTGCATGGACACAGAGGAAACAGAGAGAGAATTCAATAAGGTGTTAGAAGACCCCCAACTAAAAATCACCATTGGACTTAGAGGCATGTGCTAGGTGCATAAAGAATGTGTAAAGAACAGGTGCATCGACTGTAAGGGTATAAATCCTCAGGGGTTTCTTTGTTCTGGGTCCCTCTTTTGAGGCACTTAGCTTGAGCTACCAGATTTCAGGATTGATCTGTGCCAATAAACCTATCTAATGGAGATGAGAGCTTAGTGTCAAAAATTTCTTCAACAATGAGGAAAAGGCTGAGGTACTTAATGTGTTTTTTACCTCAGTCTTTAATAGTAAGGTCAGTTGTTCTTGGGGTACCTAGCCCCCTGAGCTGGAAGACAGACAAGGAGCAGAATGAAGCCCCCATAACCCAAGAGGAAATGGTAAGCAATCTGCTGTACCACTTGGATGCACACAAGTCTATGGAACCAGATGGGGTTCACTCATGGGTACTGAAGGCACTGGCAGAAGCACTCATCAAGCCACTTTCATTTATCAGCAGTCCTGGATAACCAGGGAGGCCACAGTTGACTGGAGATGAGGAAATGTGACAAGTGCCAGAAGCAAGATTCAGGGAACTCCAGGCCTGTCAGTGTGACCTTGATGCCAGAGAAGGTTATGAAACAGATCAATGTTGCAGTGCATGTTGCAGTCGAATTTCATCTCAACCCTGTATCATGTATCAGATTCCTGTGTATTGTCCTTCTGTCTTGGTCACTCCCTCCTTACCTAGTATTGGTTATGGCTTACCCTTGCCCCTCCCCATGCTCCTAATATAAAACCTGAAACCTGAACCCCAGGGGCACTCTCCGGTGCTCTCTCTAGAGCAATAAACATCTACCATCAACCCACGTGAGAGTCACTCTTTCTTCTTCCACGCCGAGCTACGCTTCAGCCTGAGGTTCAGACCCTCAAACCCAAGGATATAAACTTTCTATTTGGGCTGGTGATTCCGGACACCACCATAGATCACCTTGAGTGCCATCACACAGCACATACAGGACAACCAGGGGATTAGGCCCAGTCAGCATAGGTTTAGGAAAGGCAGGTTGTTTTTCCTGGAGAAAAGGAGGCTAAGGGGAGACCTTCTTCCTCATTACAACTATGTGAAAGGAGGCTGTAGTGAGTTATAGGACAAGAGGAAATGGCCTCAAGTTGCACCAGGGGAAGTTTAGATTGGATATTAGGAAAGTTTTCTTCACAGAAAGAGTTTTAAAGCATTGGAACAAGCTGCCCAGGGAAATTGATAAGCCACTGTCCCTGAAAATGTACAAAAACATGTAGATGTGGTACTTAAAGACATGGTTTAGTGGTGGACTTGGCAGTGCTGGGTTAATGGTGGGACTTGATGATTTTAGAGGTCTTTCTTTTCCAACCTTAATGATTCTATGATTCTGTGATTTGTCTTGCTGCTTCCAGAGGCCAGATGAAAGTTTCTTTCTTCAACACAGCTGCTGAAGAGGAAAAATTTTATTTCCACTAGTGTTGTTAATTAATAAATTCAATTTGCTTGTGTAGTATTTCAGATTGGATGGGAATATTACCCTCTTGAGTCTACCTAAAATGAGGAATTGAATTAGTGGCATCCCACACCTAGAGGCTGTTTAATACTGATTTCTAGTATTTTATGTTTGGGAGGAAATTGGATCTTTGCCTGGTTCCTAGGATGGAATGAAAAGAGGTGTCCACAGACCTCTTGAATAATAGCCATAGTGATACCTCATAGATCCAGCTCGTTCATAAAATTACAACTGTATTGGGTTTGCATGGCAAGGTTTTGGCAACAAGGAGTGATACCTTTTTCAACTTGGAAATTAAACAATGCACACTTTCAAGATAATATTAGTATACGAGGTAATAGAAAGGTGGATCTCTATTGGAGGCATCCAGGGGCAGTTATGGAAAAATGTCCACAAAAGCCCATCCACATAGGGTGAATACAGTTTTTTAAGTTTAGCAAATTAGCATATTTGACAAGAATTCCAAATTAGAAGCACAGGTGATGAGGTAATTCCCCCTTCTGGTTCAATCCTTTTCTGAAGCCCCCCCCCCTTGGTACTAGCTGTACTTTGTTTAAGAAAATGTGTCTCGAAAATCTGTTTTCAACCTTGGTAGCCAGGGACAAGCAAGATAGGATAGAGGCTTTGGAATATGTTTTGTCTTTCTGCCTAGAGAAAGGGCATGGAAAACTACTGGGAAAACTAGCTACAAATGCAATAATAAGCTACAGAGCTCCAAATATATGTGTAAAGAATACAGAGATTATATAAAGGAAAAAAGGCAGAAATCAATAGGCATCAGGAGGCTACAAGGTGGCTTCTGTGAGAAGCTGCTAGAAGCTTCTACCATGTCCGACAGAGCCAATGCCAGCTGGATCCAAGAGACATGTGCTGCTGGCCAAGGCTGGGCCAATCAGTGATGGTAGTAACACCTCTGTGATAACATACTTAAGAAAGGGAAACAGTTATTGGGCAGAAGCAATTGCAGGCAGAGAAGAGTGAGAATACAGGAGAGAAACAACTATGTAGACACCAGCATCAGTGAAAATGGAAGGGGAGGAGGTGCTCCAGGCACAGGAGCAGATTCCCCTGCAACCCGTGGTAAAGACCATGGTGAAGCAGGTTGTGCCCCTGCAGTCCATGGAGGTCCATGGGGGAGCAGCAATCCACCTGCAGCCTGTGGAGGACTCCAGTCTGTTTTGGCTGTGACAGTAATCACTGAGTGATCTCTCCCTACCCTTAACTCATGAGCCTTTTATTATATTTTGTCTCCCTGTCCAGCTGAGTAGGGGAGTGATAGAGTGGCTTTGGTGGGCACCTGGCATCCAGCCAGGGTCAAACCACAACAACAGCAAACCTTGGCTTCCTAGACGGTATTTCTGGGCATGCAGTGCTTCTGCTCTATGAGCATTACCTGTGCCCCTCAATCAGTGAACAGTTTTTGACCACCACTTACTGCTGTGGTCCCTACCTCCACCTCCCTCAGACATGACCAGTCTAGGCTAGCATGAAGCCCCCAGGGCATCATCCTCCATTTCCTTGTTTGTGTTTTCCTCAGATAAAGCCTTGGTTGAGATAAAGGCAGTTTAATAAAGAAAAGCAAAGGCTGTGCAGGGAAGCAATGGAAAACAAAAGATTTATTCTCTACTTCCTATTAGCAGGCAATGTCCAGCCACTTGCCAGGAAGTAGAGCTTCAGTAAGCATATTGATTGGTCCAAAAGACAAACATTGTGATAACAAATCCCCTCCTTCTTTCTTTTTACAGTGAGTTTGTGACATGAGTTTTATAGCTATAAGACTAGACAGATGCATGTTAAAAATGGAAACACTTATCAGACCCTGTGGTAAAGCATGAGACAACACTGTCATTGCCATAACAAGCTGCTATACAGCAAAGCTGCTTCTGGTGTCTCCCTATTTGTAAAGGACTTGACCTACCATGAGCTGTAGAAAGTCACTGGCTGCATCTGATTGAATTCTGTGGTGACAGGGAATGCAGCGGGGATGGATGCTAATGCACCTAAATGTGATACATGAAGGAATGAGAGACATCAACAGAAATGCAGGTGAATGAGATTTACTTGGAAGCACTCAGTATATCTCTACTAAGAGCTTTTTTTTGGTTACAGCTTACAGGTTTATTCACAGTTCTACAATACATCTCCCCTCTTGACATCTTCAATTGTTTTCTCCAAAGCCATGGCCAATAGAGCGCGAAGAGTGTACTGTTCTATGTTGAAGTAGAAACTCGTTCGTCCAGCTCTGTCTGAGGTACACACTGTCCAGAGAGGCACTGCTGCTGCTGCTGCCAGTGCTGGTCTTTGTTTAACTCTTTCTTTACACCACCACCTGCTACCCAAAATTTCCCCCTTCTCTATTTTTTGGGGTCATGGACAAAGCAAGTGCAAACACCGTTTGTTTTTGTGTGCCTTTAATGGCTCTGATTATGCTGAAAAGGACAAGACAGTAAATTTAAAAAGATATCACTGCCAAACAGCCAAATCCAATAAAAACTCAAACTTGTAAATTTATTCCTGAAAACAAATTTTTTTAATTTAGCCAAGTAAGATAATTTTTTAAGTCTGTCAGCACCTTTTGTTCCTCCAGAGTTTGCAAATCTCTGAGTTGATCTTTTAATTGAGTGTGAAGTGACTGGATATCCTGTCTTAGGGTTTTATCAAAAGCTCCTTGGAGGTGGTTTTTGATCGTTTCCCAATTTTGTTCCATTTCATTCCACAGAAGAGGAGTGACACATAGAGAGTTATATGTGTTTCCAATCGCAATGTAAGGATATGCGGGTTTTTTGAGCCTCAACTCTTTTGCCAATCCACAAAAGAGCACTTTCCAAGGCATGTAATCTGGCCATTATTTCCTTGTCAATTTGCTCTTGTGTTTGTAACTCTTTCATAATATTGCTTAGAGCTTGTCTCACAGTGTGTGCAGTTTGAATGGAATTAGTAAAAGCTGCAACAGCTGCAGAGGCTGTGGTTAAAACTATTACAGCAGAAATGATGGCAAAGATTGACCAACCCAGAAATTTGAGAACTCGTTTCTTACTCTTTTGGATTTCCTCCTGGAATAGTCAAGGCAATTGTGAGAGACCAGCTTGTCCTTCCCAAGTCTGAGTCAGATTTACAGGTACCCAAATTTCCAATCTTCTCTTAAATGGAAGAAGAACAGAAAAGTTATATCTTTATTGGTTACACATGATTTGAAAACAAAATAATTAGCAGACAGAAAATACAAGCCATTCCTATAATCAATTGAAAAAATCATTAGCTAAAGCAAAAACATATGGGTGTGAATTACAAGTCATTAGTGATTGTTTCTTTAGCACTGTCAAATTTGCATGGGTAGCCTTCTTGCTCACCTGGTATACCATATTACCAAAGTCAGATAACAGCATTTTCCACAGATGTTTATGAACTCGTGATTGATTGCTACCTAGATAATACTGAATCAATGATCTGGCCATTCCACTATCATGCCAAACAATGCTGCGGTTTGCCTTTTGGAACGGAAGGATGGTTTTATTTGTCCTT
>VXBN01002260.1:0-39062 GCA_013397395.1 Sinosuthora webbiana
GCTAAAGAACAGGGCGACACTTGTAGAGTATTTAAAAGTGTATTTGGACAGTACTGAGGTGAATATGTTCCATTATTGCAGAATTGTAATAAAAGTCAGTGAACCAGCAAACACTCTGCTTAAGATCCAGCCTTTCTGAACAGCTGGACTTTGGAGAGATCCTTTCCACAATGGTGGACAGTGGACAAAATTTCCACCACTTCCTTCACATGAAGCTACCCAAGGAGTCTTTATCTAGCTCCCATCAGGAAGCACACTGGCTGGACATGCAACCTTGAAAAGCACAAATGTAGCTGCCTGCTATTTAAGATTGAGTCACAGGAGGCGGAAAAGCCGGTTGTGCTTCACCGCTGTGCTTTTCTAGGGATTCTAGCAACTGGTCCAGTCTGTGACCCCAGTTCATTTACCATATATATGTTAAACCTCACTGATTAACAAGTCGCTAAAATCCTAAAATTGTGAGCTTGGGCTCCTCCCTTCAAGGGAACTTAACCCTGAAAAGGGGCCACTTGAACCCTCTCTTCCTAGTCACAGTGGAACACCTTCACCCTAAAATTAGTTTCAATAGGTACATCTCAGTCTTTCTCGTGAACAAGCCCAGCTAGTCAGATTCAGCTTTTTTTTTTTTCCTAAAAATGAAACTCTGAATAAGCATGAGTGAAGTACAAAATCAGAATGAGGTGTCCCAGATAACTGTATAAAGAGAAATTTCGTTGGAGTATTATCCAGGAAAAACAGAGGAGAAAAAAAAAAATCTGAATAAAATTACTGTCTATAGAACTGAAATTTCATTAAGCTTTTTAAGATGTCTATGATGCAGACCCCCATTATAATTGCAAAAATTACAAACATTCATGCATTCAGTCAGTCAACATCCCTGTGAAGTAAGGGACTATTGCTATCCTAAGTTGAAAGACAAGGAAATTGAAGCTCAGAGAGGACAAATGTTTTGTCCAGGCTTAAATAGCCCTGCCAGAGAGACTCAGATCTTGAGTCTGGCTTTTTACCATCTTCTAGATTTTCCCGACAAAGAAAAAAAAAATCACTGGTGAAATGTTAGACATTCTGAAGAGTGACTGTAAAAGCATTTTTCCTAATGATTAATTTTTCCTTACTGTGAGGGGCATGGGTCAATCTCAGCTATGGTAATACTGGTATCCCTACATCTTCCATAACAGTTTTTTTTTTTCTTCCAGAACCTGACTGCTCCTTGTCAAACTGACTTTTTTCCACTTACTAGTGAAACTCTATCAAATTTCCTCAGAAGTTTATATGTATATTTATAGGTGAAGAGCAGTAATCTTCAGAATGACAGAAATCACATTGTTTCAGTTTGTGGAAAAAGGGAGACAGTCCTTGCAAAGCCCTTGTAATTTCTGATAGATGATAACACAAAGTATAACATGCTGAAAGAGAGGATTGCACTATTGGCCTTTGTATCTCCTGCTGTCATCCTAAATTCCTCTGAGACCACCACAGACATGACGTTTTGTATGGCTGACAATACAGGAACAGAAATATTCTGGATATTGGTAGTCAGATATGGAGACTTTAATTTTGTTACATTAATAATTTCAGATAAAGTTCATAGTGATTAAAATACATTATTACTTGTAGACTGTTCTTTCATAATGAAATTGGTGTCTATCCATTTCTTAATAGAAAAATATTAATCTTGTTTGAAAAAAAAAGTCATTACAATTGGCATTAAATAGCCCTTTTCAAAGCTGGAATCACCATGGTAGAAAGATATGACAAATACATTAGTTCCTGAAAACAGGAAAAATTGAGGTGTTTTAACACGTCCTTAGGATGCCTGGCATTGGTAATGCACCCTTACTAGAATGAAAGGAAGAATAAAAACGATACAAAGATCCACCATGCATGCCATCTCAATGTGCTTTTCATAGACACAGATTCAATTCTCCTCTTTTGAAGTGTAATCAATTTCTTGTTAATAGCATGCAAATACAGTAAATACAGCTGCTAATGTGTTATTCTGTAGTCATTTGTTGCATCTGATTAGGGAGAGAAATGTAAAAGGTTAATTTTCTAATTGCATACTCCCACTAGGTAAATTATGCATGTTATCACACCCATTGACACTCTATAATGGGCACTTTTTATTGCAGAGTGATTTTGTATGAAACTGTGCATCTTCATATGTTTTATTTTTAGTAAGCAAGAAGATGGAAGGAAGGAAAAAAAATACCCATCCTATCAAAATTTCTTAACTCTGTCTGGAGAGCTTGCTGACACGATATTAAAGCATTCCAAAAAAAATCTCGTCTCCCTTTCTTCTCACAGCTCATTTGTAATTTCCATAAAACCATAATAAATTGAAGAGGAAGAATGAGACTGAGCTAAAAGACACACTAATGCTGGATGCCTCTCCATAAAATTTTGAAAAGCAGCAACATCTGAAATGCATATTAAACAAGAATTTCCTCTGGATACAAAAGCAAGTCCTCCATGTTCATTGGCCTGAACTCACCAATTATAAAACCTTTTAATTGCCAACCAGGTTCTGACCACACCCAGTCTAAAGGAGTGTCTTTCACACGCCTTGTGCTTTCTAAAACAGGGTCAGTGCATTAGGATCAGTTGTCCCCAAAATATGAAAAAAGATTGTTTTGTTAGGTGACCTGGTATAACTTTCAACTACTATCTGAAATGGTGGAACAGAAAAAACATTATGGACACTGGTGACCGCTAATCATTTAAGATGTCAGCCTTATTTCAGTCTAAAAACAGCTGGTTTATATTTGATAAATTTGTGATTTATTAAAGATAATTGATTAAAAAAAGGGGAAAACAAACCTAAAAAGGGAGAAAGATGAGAAAAAAATTATGAGGATGTTTCTTTTTGTATTTTTCACTATCTCAGAATTAAAGTTGTTAGAACTGGAAGTATGTAAAAAGTGTAGAGCAAGGAAATGTTATGCTTTCATATAATTTTATTCAATCATAATAATATAACACTGCTTTTTATATGTATATCTGAATGTATACTTATAATTTTTGTCAAAAAATAATTTCCAATCCAAAATTGTTTCAATAAAAATTGTCAAGTGTTTCTAATGAACGTATTAGAAATAATGAACAAAGTAGAAATATTTAATGATCTTATGATCCAAAGCTTTGTTGCTCTAAAAACTTGTTAAAAAAGTTCCAGAGGACTGAAACTAATATTAAATTTTAAACAGGCAGATTAGACATTAGAGGAAAAAAGCTGGAAAAGAACTCTGAATTAGTGGAGATCATAGCCTTGTTTCATTCCCACTGACAATAATCCATTTTTCACACAGCACTGGCACAGTAACAGTTCTGTTCGCCTTCCCAGCCTCTAATATAAAGAGGGTTTATGGTCCTTTGCTGCTTTGTAACCTTTGTATCTCTTCAAACTTTACCACTATAAGCTGTGTCTGGTGTAGGCTATTTACGACACTTAGTCTTATGAAACTAAAGCAGGATAAACAAAGAGTTTATTGTGTCTGAAATGTAGATACTACTAGATACAGAGAGCTCTACTGAAATTTAGTTGAGTTATACCAATAAAATATTTGGCCCTTTCATACTTTTTAACAACAAGCTAAATCTCTGCTCTTTCTCTCCTTTCCCTTTTCCTCTTCGAAAAGGAATTCTGAAGAGTAAGCTCTGAAGTTTCATTTACTTTGTTTCTGCCATGTCAATTTACCATAACTTTAATACAGGAACAAAACTATTGCTTTCCAACTCTTGATGTTTTATCTTATGAAAATCAGCCAGTATCCTCTCTCTGCCTTCTAGTGCATAATTCTCAGATTAGTCAACCAGTGGAAAAAACAAGATGATTCTAAGGTGGTAATGACTGATTAAGGTAAAAGGACAGAAGGCCAGATCTCTTTAAGCAGCTCAGGTGAGAAAGGAACCAAAGGGATTTTTATTTGTTTTCAATTAAATTAAGGTTACATGGAATGCAAGTGTCAAAGTCTAAATGGGGCTTAATAATAGCAAGTCTTAGGAGCGTTTTTAAAGGTTATGGAATGTTTCTACTCTATGACACTAATCAGTTGTCTAATTAATCCCAGCTGGGATGAGTAGTTTTTCATAAGCAAATTTGGGTCTGATCCAGTCTTTCATTATATGAGAGTTTTCCTGTGAGTCCAACACATTTTGGATCAAACTAATACAGAAGAAGCAAGCAGAGGTCATCTCCTTTAAGGTCTTGCCTTGATATTCACTATACTGTTGGTAAATGATCCAACAGTATTTCCTACATATATGTGTGTGCGTGTGTGTATATATATATATATGTAACACAGAAAGTTCCTGGAATGGGAACTGCATCGAAAGCTACTTGGATTTATATAATTATTAATTTAGTGACACCAAAATTTCAGGGAAAGCTGCTTGCTTTTTAACATTCTACTTTATTTGTGATATTTTGGTGAGGTTGTGTGAGTTTAATACCAAAATTCAGGTAAACCCAATGAAGTGCATTCAAGGAAAACACTTTCTTGATGGTGATAGTCCCTGCAATTATGGGTTTGTCATTCCTTTGTTGTTTCAAGAATGAAATTGATGTTTTTTTTAAGAAAATAAAGTCCAAAAAGAAACATAAATACCTACATTTGTCCTAAGCAGGGTCAAAGAGAGCACTACTCAGTTACTGGATGTCTAGTTCATTCTTTATAAATCAAACTGTTTCACCCCCCAGCCATGAAATTTCTTTGTATTTCACATTTTACATCTTCCAGGAAGGCAGATACCGTCACAATTTACTGCCCTTGTGCACACATACCCACCAACTACTTTGATCCCTGGAGTAAGCACATTCATTCTAATGGAATTAGACAAAGCATGAATTTGGCCTGCATTATTTATTCATGCAGTAAATGCTGTGACTGTTCACCCATCAAATCAAACCCAGGACTCACATACTCTCCCTTCTCAGTGCAAGGATTGCTAAGCAGCTGGTGTAAGAGGGGTGACTGAGGGCCAAGAACCTCTGATATAACACGGTTATATGCACTCTCCTGTGACTTGTATAGATTAGCTGGGAAATCCTAGAAAGCAATAATCAGCTGCTGAAAATGCCACAAGAATGGGTATCATTACAGAAGAGAAGCTGACATCTTTCTTTAAATCTCTTGACATTATTTTTAAATAAATAAAACAGATCTCATATAATGCAAATGTGAATTGCATATATACAAAACATGGAGGGTGTTTCTTCCCCTTTATGTTGTTGAATACTAAATTGTTAAAATTGCAGTTGTGATCATGGCATAAAACTTCCTCATTTTCTGTCTTATTTCAAGACTCTCAGTTTTCTGTTTTCTTCTCCTGACTAATTCTAAAAATCCATGTGAAAAATCTATTCAGCTCTCCTGTAATTCTTTCTCGGTCCAAATTTTGAAGAAATGAAATCTTTCAAAAAAACAATGTAATTGGTTCAGCAACATATGAAATTATATTATTAAAACTTTACATGCCACCTGCTGAAGCTATTGGCTTCACTTTGAAAACTTTTGTTAAAACCTCCTCTTGATGCTTGCAATACACAAACCAAAACTATTTGGTTCATGGAGGTTTAAGCAGTGGTAGTAAATCTTAAGTGCTAAAGGCTAGTTGCACTGTTCTATTAGATTTCATAGTAAAAGATTTATTGCTTGTATTTAATATTAAAGGTGTTTTGAAAAACTTAATGTCTGTACCACCCTATTTTAAATCATATTTAATTCTAATAAAGCGCATTTTATGCTGGTAGCAAAGCATACCTTATATTTTATTATTTGAAGCTAATCTACAATGCTGCAAGAAAAAAAAAAATAATCCAAATGGGAAATAGAGGTCTTTTAATTTTGCTAAAGCCATGGGTCACAGCAAACTAAGTTTCCAATGCTGTGTCTTAACTTAAGGTTCAGCATTTTTTTCATATCTAAAAAATTGTTGGGCTTTTTAAATAAGATTACGTGTTTATTGGTGTTGGTTTTAACTGGTACCGTCATCACTCAAAAGAATCTGAAATCAGCCTCATTCTAATGCTAATTTCATCTCTCATGAGTTTTAAATTGGCTGAGGATTTCAGATTTTGTCATCAAAAGTTTAAATCTTCTCACAGGATTATATTCAGCAAATATACATTAATGATCTATCACTTTATCAAAACTGGCTTGAAACTTACTGCTCATCACTCTTGCATAAAACTTCAACTTATGTTCTCTGGGCCATCAACCAGCATAATCATCCTGATGCTGTTAGAGTATAAATGTGATCTGTTGAACAGTAACAGTTTGAAACCCATTTTCGGGTTTAAACTATTTAATTATATTTGTTTTAATTTAAGGATTTTTGTATACGAGTTGAACTGATAAACAGGAATTTTGGTTCCTTTGCATTAATACTTTTTATGACTAAGCAGCGTTACACTTCCTTGATAAATTTGATCACATAATCATATACCTGTGAAAGCTCTAACATGGTTTGCTGCAGCTTAAAAAGACAAGAAACAAAGATTATTTTACAAAATCACTCTAAGACTAGGAAAAAAAAAAGAAAGACAAAAAGAAAAGAAAGTAAGAATTACTTTTTTTTTCCTGCGGACTTGATCAGAGTAGGTGATAAAAGTGGCAGCTTTCCGAAGCAAAGTGATTTACATCAGAATTTAACAAAAATTCTCAGACATGTCCAGGACAGTAAGGAAATTTAAGCTCAAGGTAGTGTGGAGCTCAATGTGTGTTTCCTTTGCAAGAGAAATAATTTTTGCAGTAACATAGCACAGTGTGTTATGCTTCTCAGCCACCACATGTGCCTGGGGAAAGAAATTTAAACTATATTGAAACTTAATGGAAAATGTGTTTAAATAATTGTAGTATTGTAGAAAGAGCAACTCTTAGATAGGCTTGTTTTTCTTTTTTTAAAATGAGTCGTAGGCAGCTTTTTTCAGTAAATGTTTTGGATAAGCCATGGAAAATGTTGCTGAAGTTTATTCAAGACCAGAGTGACTTAAATGGCTAAATCTAGCACAGAGGTCCCTTAAAACCTCTGCTGGTGAATGTTCACTGGATGATGAGTCTCCTATGCACTTGCTTTGCATTTTTTGCCAGCTACCAGAAAGTTTTGTATCTTTCATAAATGGATGGTTATCCAAGTTTGTTTGGGTTTGAAACTCAGAGGGGCAATGAGGAATACATTTCTCTTTAATTCCAGCAAGAAAACATTGCTCTTTGGGATTCTGTGGATTATGTGATGGTCAAGTAGTTATTGAAACTTCAGAAGTGTTCATGATTGTAGTACTTGAAGACTTTTTTTTAGTTTGTGTGGAGAAAGTTGGTTGTTTATCCCATTTGAATATTTGGAATCAAAAATTAGTATCAATTGTACTGTTTGGTTAGTTTTTGATCTAGTTCAGATTTACCCCATTTCATTCTGGAAAGACGATTTGCTGAGTCAGAAGATACCTGAAGATACGTGTCACTCCAGTTCATTCTATTTTGAAAATGAGGTAGGAGAATACACTCATTTAATAATAATCTAATCATGCATTTGGTTTGATTTGTAAGATGCAAAAAAAAAAAAAAAAAAAGCATTTAAAATGAAGTTACTAAACTTTTAAGATCCTTGAAAAGCTTCAATGTTTATTTCAACTTATTCTTCAGACTCAGTTGACTCTGGAGCACTCCACTTACTTTTAGTCTTCTTTTAACTAAAATGCTTCCTAAATATAGAACTGCTGGCAGGAATCTCATGGTAAAATGTCCAGTATGTCTTTAAATATCATGGAGATATTCTTTGTTTAGCCCTGCCAAGTGGCTGATTGCTGGCAGCTGAAACAAGGGACAGATGGCCATCCAGCACTATCTGCACCCTATTGAGATGAATAAGTGACAATCTGCAAAACACTCAGAACTAATGTAAACTGGTTTAACCTCAGGAAACACAAGGGCCTCTTAGGTTTCTTTGGTGATGTGTAGGCAGATTTTGTGCTTTTTGATGCAGTGTTCTTTGACAAAGATCTCAGAGCTCCTCACACAATTCAGCCCATTATGGCTCAAGACCAAAGACAGCAAAGCTGCTGCGAAAAACCTGCAAGGTCAGTGCCTTGCAAGTGATGCTGAGCACCTGCAGAGTCTGAGAATGCACCCAGTCAAGGGCATTCACCAAACACATTGTTTTGAGATGGCACAGTACCAGCACTTGCTCAGGCCATATGTGGAACCAAACCCTGAAAGTTATCGGGCTGTTGTCCAAGGCAACAGAAGAGATGATCTCTAGGCAGAAGAGATGGAAGTGGAAGACCAAAGGATATCTGATAGAAAACCCAGTAATATTAAAGAGTTTAGGTGAAATTTGAACTCAGAATTATTTAACAAAACACTTCTATCAGTGGAGTGGCACAAAAAAGGCTGTGTCAAGAACAGATTAACAGGAGACAAGGATTTGAAGTTTTGGTGGAGAAGAAGCTTAACATGACCTGGCAATCTGTATTTGCAGTCCAAAAAACCAACCATACTCTGGGCTGCATCAAAAAAAAGCATGACTGGCAGGTTGAGGAATGAGATTCCCCTCATCAGCTCCATGCATGGGAGACCTGGAGTTTGGTATGTCCATGTTAGTTGTTTTATTACTCTAAAGTCTTGTACCAGCCTGTACTCCTGAAAATTAGGCTTCTTTGCTGGTAAAGTAGGAGTATTAAATTCAGATTGACACTCTTTAAGCAATCCATACTTCAAGAAAGTATTTACCAAGGACTCCAATCCTTTACGTGCTTCCAGTCTAATAGGATATTGATTTACTCTCACTGGCTTTGGTAGTAGTTTGAGTTTTGTTTTATGGGAAGTCACATTCTTTGCTTTACCTGGTTTCTTTGAAGACAATCCTGGGGAATTACCACATTCAATGCCACATCAGGGATATCATCCTCAGGTTCTTCCAAGGGCGGCCCATTAGTCAGTAGATTTGAGCCTTCCATTGCATTTCTTTGAGGATGTATAGCTGTACAGAGTTTTCAGAAGTTATTTGAGAATATCACTTGCATAATAAATTTCATCTTAACAATGGAAGAGGACATTCTGGCATATGTAGAAGGTAAAAACTCATAAATCAGTTTAATATGTCCAATGGTACATTTTACAGGTTGTAAGAATGGCTACAAAGCTCTTATTACCATTACTGCAACAATTGGTATTTACTTAGTGGGCCCTTACAACTAGTTATTACTGGCTCTGCTATCTATTAAAAAAAAATAAAAAAATCTATTGTTTAATTCCCCAGCTTTATTGAAATTAGAGGATTGACTGGGGATGCCTTCATGTTTTCCCCTGGTCTTCTTCAGTCATTGTCAGAATCCTCCAGCACCATAACATTAATTTCCTCTGATTGATCCTTCCCTACTAGAGCATTAATTTTTCCAGTGTCCTTGCTGCCTACAAACAGTATATTGATTCAGCTCAAAAGGTGCCTTTCAGACCCGAAAACCTCTGTATATCCTTTCACCTTATCTATTGCCATTCTTTTTATTTCTGCAGTAAAATGGCATTCAATATAGCCTGCATTTTCCCTCAATCAGGGCTATGAGGCAGCATGATATTTTCCAAAAGTTGATAATTTCCTCCAGGATTCTCCCCATGTGAACCAACACATAATTTCCAATTCAACAAGTCTGAAGTAATAAATGAAACGTGCAAAAAGTGGTCAGCCCTCTGATCTCACTGCTTGACTTAAAGGCACCTGTATTTTTTCTGTGTATATGTATAAAAATATATATATGTATGTATATATATATATATATACACATTATATCACTTTCACTGAGCTCCAAATTCATCAGCAAAGGTGCATGTTCCCTCAGGACTGAGCGTCTACATGGGAAAAAGGGCTTCCACCACTTTGTACCACTTACACTCTGCTCTGAGGTATCAACAAAGATACCTTTACCTCTGATATCAAGCAGCTACCTGCTAGAAATCGATTATTTTATAAATGTGGCCGAGTACAAGCCAAATTCATCATCATTGCAGAAAAACACTTGGAATAATAATCACTTAAAAGTTTTCTGAATATATTTTGTCCTTGAACAAACTCGATCACCTGTTGCTGACCAACATTAGCACAAATAAAGCCACAGGAAAATACACCTGAATGTGAGATAAAACATTCTTACTTTAAGGATGTTTGAGCACTGGAAAAGGTCCAGGGAGTTTGTGGAATTTAAATCCCTGAAGATATTCAACAGTTGACTGGCAGTTTTTGGCAGCATTCTGTAACTGACCCTGCTTTAGCAGGGGTCTGGAAAAGAAGAATTCAAGGCATCTTTTCCAACCTCAATCATTCTGTGTTTAGTAACAAATAATGGCCTTTTGATTGTTAGTTACACAAGCAAAAAGCTATTTGGCAAAAAAAAAAAGATCATAATGGCTGTGAACTTTGACTACCAGGATTACTACTTTGAACTCCTTGTTCAAATGAAGGTCAAATCCAAACCAATGGTGAATATGTTGCCCAGGATCCCTTCATTTTTTTAATGGACAATATATATTAATAAGTACATTAATGAAATACATTATTAAGTACAAATATTTCAGAAAGGATTCATGTTCCCTGAGCACTAAAAGCTGAGGATCTTATGCAATTTAGGCCATTAAGATTCTCTAAAATCAGTGGGGAATTGCTTTTAAAGAGAAATCATTCCCAATATTGATGGAATTGGAAATAAAGGTAAATACGTCTCCAGCTGTGCATTTATCTACTTTCTGTGGAAAGAGAAAAGACCAGTATAAAATGTATAATCTTGAAGTTTTAATGCTTTTAGATGACAGATGGTATGTGTAAATTTTCTCCCTACTGACCCCATCCAAAATTCCTGAATGTTGCTGTTTTTTGTTTGTTTTTGTTTTTGTTTTGTTTTGTTTTGTTTTGTTGTTTGATTTGGATTTTTACTGCTTTTTAACTCTTAAAAAATCAGAAGTGTCCTTTTCATATTCAGAGTCGGTATAAACATATAATTTTTAGCAAGTCCGTATGCAAGTGTTTTCTCCTTTGAGACTTCTATTTGTCTTAAAGAGTTTCTCAATATGATTATATAGTTACTATTTTTAATGTGCAGAATGCCCGAGAGTATATTCAGCCTGAACTCTTTGAATACACAAATAGCAGAGACAATATTTTTAAAACCCTTCAGTACTGAAAACCACCTTCAGAGCTGCTGGGAGAGTGAGTGTGTTAGTGTTTAGTATTAAGGACAGGACTGCTAATGCTGCTCAAAAAATGTTTTAGGTACACAATAGATGCAGGTAGTAAAAGTATTTTTAGTTAAATAATTTCAGTAAAGGAAGAATTCCTAAAATATTTCATGCCTTCAATTTGAGTTTATCGAAGCATTATCATGAAAAACTAGAATGAAATTATAAAGGTCTTAAGTTGTTCAAGCGTGTCAAATTAAATGGCTAAATTTTGACTAGTATTCAAATTATTTAAACATTGTTTTAAAGCTTTCAAATTTAATTGACATGTTTTCTAATTACAAAATTATTGAATTTTAAGTAAAACTTCTGTGAGGTTTTTATTATTATTATTATTATTGGTACAAACATGTATTTTAAACTTTAAGTAACTAATGATGGTTTAAATAACAGTTTACCTGAAAAATATAGTCTTCATGCAACCTCACCATCAACAACTTTACCATAATTGTCAGTAAACCTGAAATACATGTTATTTAAATAGTTTATCATCCAGGATCTTTAAGGGTCCTCTGGCAAATGCTATGATGAGTTAACTAATGATTTGCAAGGAGATGACTCGCGTTAAGCTTTCATCTCTCTTATAACAGTAGCATAAGAGATGACATTAGTATTGCATCCAAACAATGGATAGATGCCATGTCTAGCATTGTGTGCACGCCTATTCAGAGTAATTAACAGGTGCAAATTGCTGTTTGCTGGGATAAGCCTCCCACTGCGCAGCACTTTTGCCGGCTGCAGGCTGCTTTCCTGCTGTATTACTGCTTCTAAACGAGTCAATCTCACTTTAATGTAAGATTTTACATATGTTAGTTCTTTGTGCACTTGTCTATTTTTAAAGCAGTTGAGGCAATAACAGTGAATCTTTTCAAAAAGCCTGTATTTCTGCAAGCTTCTGTTTACTTTGCACATCTCCAGCCTGTTTTGTCTCTCTCTTCTCAGCAGGCTCTCATTCAATTAAAAGGAACTATTGT
The DNA here is from genome assembly GCA_013397395.1 of Sinosuthora webbiana. Taxonomy (NCBI): domain Eukaryota; kingdom Metazoa; phylum Chordata; class Aves; order Passeriformes; family Sylviidae; genus Sinosuthora; species Sinosuthora webbiana. Next base: position 12,200 of record VXBN01002260.1, read on the forward strand.
AGTAATTTGTAGGAATATCAGTGTATCTCCTTAGCTGCAATACCGAAGCCTGTTCTGTGGTTTATAAAATGAAAATCTGCTGCACTGGATTCTTAGCCATGAGTTATATAAGAAAATTACAGAGATTACATACAAGCCTACAGATTTCTGTATCTATGGGCTCTCAAAGAGAATTTTTAATTTTGGCTATGAAATTCTCATACTTCTTTGCAAATTCCCATTGGGTTCATTAGTAAAGACACAAAGGAAGTCCTGAGCTGTAAGGAGTTTGATGTTTTAGAAGCTCAAATTAAAAAGTCCTCAACATTTTTGCAACTTCGACATGAATTAATGTTTCTTTATTTAAATCTCAGATAAAAACTTGTCCATAATGATTTTCTACTGTTTATGTTCTAATTTTAGTTGAGGAATAGCAGAGATAGAAAACACACAAACTAGTAACTTTTCCCCATGTCCCTCTTTCACATAAGAATTATGTCACAGAATTGTTTTAAATGGTTTAACATTTTTTTTAATCCCATCCAAAGAAAAATTGAAGTGGCAATACTAGTTGAATCTGTTCATTTAGTACAACCAAGGTGTCAATTAATTTAAGTTATTGTAAAAATAACACCTTTACCATATTTTATATTTTTTGTCTTTTTTGTTAGTATAGGTCTAAACACTTGTAGAGGTTATAGTTCATGTTTTTAGCCAAAGAAACAGTTAGGTAGTTAGGATCTCTTTTATGCCATCAATAGTACCAACCACAGAACTGAAAAGCTGGCCTCATTAGGAGAAGGTGTGTGTAAACTTCTTTTAATGGGACCTTGGGACAAGCGTTTTTCCTTGAACTTTGTGATGCTAACTCACTGTGCTGATGACTTTTTCTGCCACTTTGGAAAATCTGGTTTGAAGCTTACAAGTACAGATAAGTGATATTATTTGGTTTTGGTTTTTTTTGTTGTTGTTTTGTTTGTTTGTTTGTTTGTTTTCTTTTTGCTTTTCCCTGAAGCTAATCTAACACCAGTAATTTATTGTCCTGAAAGCCTGATGTTTTTGCTGGTGTGTGGGCAGATCCCAGGGCATCTGTTTTCCACTACTATCTCTGGCATCCAGGAAATACTGTGTTCCTGTTTTTAAACTGTATATGGTTTTTCTGTACTCTAGTGTAGTCAAAAGGCTTTTTTTTTCCCCTTTCTCCACACAAGAACTACTGTTATCTCTGAAATTCTCTGAAAAATGCTGCAGCAACTTAAATGCATTGTCTCTTTTCATATTTTATTTTAGGTGTTATGATTTGCCAAACTATGGAAAACTAAAGCTGTTTTATACAAGAAAGAGAAAATCTAAATTATTACTACCCTCAGATTCCTTTTTCTGGAGAGAAAAATATATTTATGACACATTATTTTTTTTCTTTTTTTTTTGGAGTACCGGGTATCAGTGGTAATCACATATTTTAGACACATTTGCTAGAAGACTGTAATCTGGACAAAGCATCCAGAGCTCCTTTGGATAGAAGGACAATTAAAGTGTTGATCTAAATGAGGTCAAAGATATCCATAATCAGGGTGTTGAACTCCACTTAAAAGAGAAATAATAAAAAGCCTTTGTTTTCTTTTGTTAGATGAGTATTGTATTGTTGGACTGTTTAATTATTTGAAAATATGGGAACTAATTAAAAAATGCATATGATATCTGTTTTTCCACCACCTCTGTTCCAGAGTTCAGTTTAGTAACGGGCATTATTCTTTAGTTTTTTTCTTAACTACATCTCACATTAATTAATCTGTTCTTACCTGAATTCTGTGGGGTGTTATTTCTTAAATTATATTTCAGTGTCAGAAGATTAACACAAGGTCTCAACAACTTCACATTTGCACTGGTAGATTTGAATTATGAAAAGAGCTGCTTGTTAATTCACAGAGTTGAGATCTGTAGCAATCCACAAAGTTTGGAAAAGGGAATGAAGCAAATCTCTGCAGAATTTACCAAAACCTCTGCAGCTGTTGGTATTGTCCCAAGTATGGGCTCCCGGTGTGCAGCACAAAGACACACACCAAGGCAAGATGTTCCTGTTTGTAATTCCAGTTTGTGCAAAGTGGGGAGCTGTGTGGGAAAATCTAAGAAGAAAATCTAAATCAATCCACCATATCCTTTTATTCAAGGTATCAGTCAGTGCTGGAGGCAGAAGCTGAAGGTCTACTCAGTTCAGCGACTTTGCTTTTTCTGGCTTCTGTGGTTTTTAATATGGCTGTCAGGTATCATGGTGATGAGTTCATTAAAGGGAAAAAGAGAGGATGAATTATGCTCCTATGTACTGAAATCCCTTGACATTAGATGGAAATATCTACTTTTCATCAAGCAGCTTTACTAATATTATTGGACAGTGCAATACAAAATCCTTATTTATAACACCAGAAAGAGCTCAAAGTGTGACTGATGTTGGTATGTACACCTCACCTTTTCAAATTAATCCTGGTTACTTGTTCTAAATAAGAATACCCAGTGCAATGTAGTCACTGCTCCTATGTGATTTCTGCATGCTAATAATCATTTTTGGAGGTAAAGGCCCTCCTTTATACCTGCTGAAGCTCCTTCATTATAAATTGAGAATATACCTTACACCTTTTCACATCTTGCTATACGGAGGAAATAAACTTTCATGCATTTCTGTGTCTCTTTTTGAGTACATATACTTCATAATGAGCTACCTGCACTTTCTTTAAGGCCAAATGTTTTGAACTCCTGTAGGGCTTTTATACTGAATAGATTTTATAATCCTTTGGAAAGTTCTATCTTTTGAAGAACATTGAACAAAGCTTTTGTAAATGTGCCTTTGCTCAACATAGAAATTCTGTATGTAGATTTATTACTATCCTTCAGTTATGTTCATAACTGTTAATAAGACTTCATATAGTTTTCAGACAAAGTACACGTGCTGATAATTTATACCAGCTGGTTAGAAAAAACAGGAAAAAAACAGGAAAGAAAGCTCAGAATTGTGTTCCTCCTTCTTCACTTACCTTCTTCCTTCTTCACTTCACTCTCTCAGCTGTTTACTTCACCTCTTTATAAATGTGAAGATAAATATTGGCATGTAATATATAAATATTACATGCCAATTACTGCAGGAGAGATCTATCAATACTGGCTGATATATGCTAAAATTAGTTAGTCTGCCTTGATCTATATGTTGGTTGGGATCACCAGAAGAAAATATTTAATGAAATTATTTCACTGGCTGAAATATTTTGGAACAAGTCAGATACAGACCTGTAGAAAAAGTCATACTGAATATTCCAAAATATTTAAGTAAACAATAATTCAGTCATTAAATATTTTTTTCCAGTCTCATGTGATCTCTCACTCTCTGTCATGGCAATTTCTTCTTTCTCATGTTAATTACCCAAGAGAAATACAGAACAAATACCTTTGTTTTAAACAGAAGAGATTTCTTTTATATTTATTTGTGCACTGATAAATATTTTGCTGGTTTTGCAAATTTTGAAAGAAAATGTGTGCACTGGGAAATGCTTCGTCTTTGTTAAGTGTGCAAAAAATAGATGTTGCATAGTAAAATGCTGGCACTAAGCAAAAATATCCTGCATTTCATTGTTATCATATTACATTTTCAACATATACTATTTAATTTTAAATCTCATTCTCAATTTTCATTCTTATTTTCTCATCATGTTTTAATCCTACTGCACCCTGGAAGATGAGATAAAAGTTCCTGCCAAGTACAGTCGTAAAAAGTGAGAGAGGATTGAGCAATTTTATTTCCATAAAGAGTATTTTCCCAATACTTAATAATGTCCTTTATATCCATCATAATACATAGCTACTAAGACTGGACACATCTATTGGCAAGTGGCTAATAGCTGGATTTAGAATATGATATTCAGGGAGAGTGGAGAAAGGCTTGCTGGAACATATCTCTGTAAAGACTGAAAATCCTTTCAAGAATCTCAGTAAGTTACCAGCTTGTTGTCATATTTGTAAATAAACAGAATTATTTTTATAATAATTCAGCAGTGTGTGACATTTATTTTAGCTAGAGATCTGAAGAACAGCTTTAGGGCTGAGCAGTGACTATATAAATATAAACACTGAGACAAGCAGACAGATTTCCTCTCTATATCATAAGAGCACATGTTGTATCTATGCCAAACCGGCAAGCTTTATATACAAGAGAATGTCTTTAAAAGTGAAAAAAAAAAAAATAATAATAAATAGAAGCAGCACTGACCTTATGAGCTTCTGGCATTCTCTCTTCTCTGATGAAGAGATGTTTCCTATCTGGACAGCACAGAAAAAGGTTTTATGAGTAATTGCTTGGCACACTCATTCTTTAAAGTTGCCATGTTGTGCTAGGGTAATCAAGTGTCCCATTTCAGCTTAGCTGGATTTACTGGGACAAGTAGAATTATTGACTGTAGGAAGAAAAATATAATATTTTTCAGTATTATGAATGTAAATCAATTTAATTTTAGAATGTGTTTTGAGTGAAATTTTGGTTTGGGAGAATTTTTTTGTTTTCTATATTATGGCAGGGATGTGTTCTCCAACAAATTTAGTGTTTCAGACATTGAGTCCTATAAGCATTAGTCCTGAATACCATGAAAAAAACCTGATCTCAGTCCTGTTTCTGGATCAGTGTACTTTTTGGACACTGGCAGAGTCAAAATGAGCTTGAGCAAATTACAAGGCACTCAACCCATTCCTAAGGTAAGACTGACTTTAATGATGATTGTTTATTAAAATATCAGTGTAAGTTTTCAGAAGCACAGTTGGCTTTTATCACCATGCATACCCATACCAGTGAAAAGTGGGTATAGTCTGTGTATATGTTTGAGGTAAAGTAGGTGGTGATAAGAGTAAGGGGAAAGCTGTCTAGGTGCCAAGCCCTTCATCAGAAAAGCTCAGAGTATACTTCAGAGTGGAAGCACATAGCAAGTTGTTGAAACCCCTAGTCTGGAACATCCCATATGTGTCTACTGTCTAGCTGGAGAATTGCTCCAGGCATATTCACCTCCCAGGCAGACTGCTATGAATACCTTGTCAAGGCAATATAAATTATGTCACAAAATGCTACTCCAATAGGAGAACCCCAAGGGCAGCAAAGCTTGAAAATAACATCAAAAGGTAAAGGTAGCCCCAGCACTGGAAGACCAAAATCAACATTAATGGATTTGTAGGGATCTGAACAGAATTTTTTACAGACTTTTCTCAGTCTATTTTGTTTCTATCTTCCTGAATGCTTACTAGTGTATATGAATGAATGCTAATGAATATCTCTTGTACTCAGTAAAAGATGGCAAAGAGTATGTGACAGGATAGCTGCCATACAGCTTCTTTTTTAGACAGGCATATTGGTTCATTGACAAGGACTTCCTTGATTTTTTGCACAGGGACAATAGATTGTTCAAAAGGCTGAAGATGTGCTCTAGTCATATCTAGATATATTTTCTAACAAAAAAGCTATCAGCTATGAGAAATATGTTTATCTTGAGCCTAGAGACATTACACTTCTAAGCAGTATTCTGTAGTCAATCTGCTCCACATAAATCCCAGGATCTCTCATTTTTTAACAGCACAGAGTTTATTTTTGTCTGAGTAGCTGGGGTAGTGTTGTGTTTTTTAGTCTTAGTATGAAAATAATGCTGATTACACACTGGAATTTTTGGTTGCTGCTAAGTAGTGCTTGTCCTAAGTCAAGGACTTCCAGCATCTCCTGCTCTGGCAGTGAGGAGCTGCACAAAAAGCTGGGAGGGAGCACAGCCAGGACAGGTGACTCGAACAGGCCAAAGGGATATTCCATAACACAGAATGTCATGCCCAGTATATAGACTGGAAGGAGTTACCCAAAAAGGGGATAAGTGCTGCTAGGTAGTGGGTTGTCAGCCATGGAGTGGTGAACAATTGTGCATCACTAGTTTCTCTTGAGTTCTGCTACTTTCTCTTTCCTCAGTACTAGAATTATTATTGTCATTATGGGTATGATCAGATTGTTTTTGTTGTTATCATTATAATAATTATTTTTATTGTTAATATACTTTGCTTCAATTATGAAATTGCTCTTCTCTCAAATCATGAGCTTTATCCTTTCCCTCCAATTCTCCTCCCCGCCAGGGAAAGGTGGAGTGAATGAGCAGCTGCCTGGTACTTGGTTGCTGTCTAGGGTTAAAGCATGACATAAGGAAAACCCTAAGAGGAATGACTGAGTTGTGACACCAAATAGAAAGATTTAACACATGAGCAGATTTCTGTTCGTACCATCTGCTGAAAAGGACCCAACAACCTCAGAACTGTGGTTCATGGAAACTGCCTTTCCACAGGACTCAGGGAACTGAGCTAAGGCCAGTGAAGCGGTATCTACAAAAAATTAATTACAGAGCAACCTTGCTTTCTCTGCAGACTATAGTTCCTACATACTCATAGTAATAAAAAATGAACATAAGAATGTTTCTGGTACTTTATGATTTAGTTTCCTTTTTTCAGTTGGGGGAGGGAATTATGGCACTGATCAAAAAAGTAGGATTGCTACTACAAGGCAATGAAACTGCATTTTTGCATTTATCATATCCAGGAATCATCTAGTGGCAAAACTTCTTACACAAAAAAAAATAGTATTGGCATTAAATCTTCATAATTTAGCATAGTGACCAGAAAACTAAGTCTTTGCTTCTTGGTAGAAAATAGAATTTGGAGGAGTCAACTGAGCTGATGTACTCAAAAATCTTGGAGTTTTTATTTGCACTGTTGGAAATGCAGTGCAGTCAAGGATACCTGTGACATCTATCAACTGTAAGCATTTCCACTAAGTAGGAAAAAATTACTGTTAATGTGCCTTGAACCTAAATATAAGCGTCCTAAAGTAGTTTTAACTAACAACTACATACAATACTTCATAAAACTGTCATAACATAATCAGACACAATGAACAAATGTTTTAAATGAGCATATGAGCAGCATTAACACTAACAAGTGTGAATCATCAAGGACCACACATCTGGTCATATAACATACTATACTCACAACTACTTTAGCATGTAAATGTTTTGTAACAAGTGAACTTGGTAAATTTTGTTTTAAAATATGATGTTAATGTGATGTATAAGTCTCTACACTTCCACCACAGTGATATCTAATTCCCTGATGCAAACATCACCTAACATATTTGCTTGCAACAAGAATGTCATGAGATATTTTGTTCCCTGCTTCCTGTTGAACCAGTCATCCTTATTTTCACACTGGGTCATTAATGTGAATACAGCTTAGAGTTGTGGCCTTTTGGCCTGGTCTTCCCATTTCTTTATGGCAAATGGATGTTTCCCTCCCTTTCAGTAAAACAGTTAACTAAAATAATAGGTTTTACCAAAGGCAGAGAAGTGAAGCAAAAATTGTAGTCTCTTATCTATCCTATACAGTGTGGTGATAATAAGATAGAAAAAATTGTTAATTAGTGACAGTTCAGGCACAGGTCATCTGGGTAAGGATAGTGCTGCAGTCAGATTTCTCTTAGAAAGGTTACCTTTGAGTAAAGAAAGAGTTTTTTTTTCTGTACATGGTAAGGAAGGTGACTGTTCTTGCATCTCTGTGTTAGCAGCTATGAATGATCACAAAGCATGGAGGTAAATAAATAGGAAAGTGGATATTTTGTAAGCACTAGGGATGTTGACCTCTCTCTCTCTGAGACTGCAAGTGTTTGAAAAACGTGTTTAATAAAGCCTCACACATCTTTAAACTGTCTAGTATTTTAAGGCACAACTCAACAGCAAGGTCCAGATCACTGAGCTATATGTTCAGCTTCTTAACTAAGACATCAGTTGCTTTAGAAAAGTTGTTGGAAGGCTGTACAAAACAAGAATGTACTATTTTTTGTGCCTATTTGACTTTCCCAAAATATGCGTTTTCCTTTGTGTATCTCATTAGCTGCTGCTGAACAGCATGGCCATCCTATCAATGGTATCATTTCACCACATGCTTCCCTGTGACCACAGTTTCTTAACACTTTAAGCCTAGATTCTGTGGTTTAAGTTTGTTAGTTGGCAATATGCAACAATCCAGTAATGTGTGTTTCAGAAATGTTGGTTTCCAAGTATCCAATAGTAAAAAAAAAAAAAAAAATAATAATAAAAAAAAAAAATAAGGAAGAATGCCTGGCCATTTATTCTTTCTTTTGTGATTTTCCTTGCATGGAAAGGTCTTACATTTTTATGCTCTTTGCTCTCTGCTCCACACCACCACACTCCCTAAACATGGGTTATCTTTCTCCCCATACCAATTATCACCTTTTTTCTTTATTCAGGTAGCTGTCCCACCAATTTGCAGTCTATTGTCATTTTCTTCTCCTTTGTTTGACAACTCTTGTCACTTGTGTGCCTTCTGTGTAAAAACACACCTGTCTTTCTTTGCCCATTCGTTGGTCACATGCTCTCAGTTATGCAAACCGCTAATAGATTCTGGGTGGCTATGTCATCACAGGGTTGTAAAATGCCTTTATAGATTTATTTGCAATCTGTATTTATCTTTGTCTTCAAGGCTCAGCAATGCCAATATCACCCTACCTAACGCACATCAAATTTATAGGTGTCACAAGTCAGCTTTGGATGCATTCCTGGAGGCTTTTCACTTCAAAAGGTGTTAAGATGCCTAATATCTGCTGAGAGATGTATTTTAAAAACATGTCTGTTGTGCTCTATTTTTCCAGTATGACTTCTTTTTTTTTTGAGCACTAAATGATACTACATATTTAGGTAGTTATCCTAGGATTCCTCTGGCCTAATTTTAGCTTAGATTAGATGTCTTATTTTTAGATGAATATTCCCTTATGCTTCATCCATAGTCAAGAGAAAGAGAGGCACAACAAGAAGTGATTCATCTCTTCCTAAAATAGATGTTTCAAGTAGGTGGGCTTCATCACAAGTAACTAGCATTTCAGCTGTAAAAAATCAAATCTAAATTTGATTTAAAAAAAAAGACATAGCTATCCATAAAAGAGAATTTGTAAGGTTTTTACCCTTTCCCATTCAAACCATAAAAACTATAAAATTAGACTTTGGTTATCTCATTATCATTCAATGTATGCTAATGCTCAATTTTCATTTTTGCACTGAATAAATTAACTGCTATGATATTGCAAGAAGCAAATGAATGATTCTGCTTTTTAGGGCCTATAAAATGGATCCATAATTAACTCTTACAGAAGGAACAGACAACTTGCTAGTTAAAATGTGAATTACTATTAAACTGATTCAAATTTCACACTAATGCAGAAATTGGAAAAGTTTGATTCATTTGTTGTCTTGCCAGTATCACTTTTTTTTTTACCAGCTACTGGTATCTTTGATAATCTGAAATACTTAGAAAAGGTTTCACAGGGCATCTTTTTCACTTAATGAAGACTCATGAAGTCTTGCAAACACAGCGGTGACAGAAGAGGAATATATTAATTAGTATCCAGTGTAGCCTTGGACAGATGCTCTATCAGGATGAAAGTATTTATGCTATTATTGTCTTTTAAACTTGAATAACAAAAATCTGTAGGTTTGTTATCCTATCATTCAGTTCCGTAGTTCAGCTACTGCATTACAAAACATGAATTCTGCACTTCTCATATTGTATTCAGCTATCAGCATAACTTACCAGAAAGAAAAGCAAGGATCTTCTAATTTTCCTCTTTGGGGATGATGGTAAAACTTCAATTATTCAGTTTCTCTTTGCGTTCCCTGACTAGTCTTTTCAGATTGCAACATGAATGTTTTTCCAGGTGAGAGCAAGCAAAGATTTTTTAGGTGCTACTTATTCTGTAAAAGTATTGCCAGCTGCCATTTCCAAACTGTGTTTTCAAATGGGAGAGAATTCTTCAGTTCTTCACAACAGTTTGACATTTTTGAGTTTCAGTTTTGTTTTACTTTTTCTGATGACAAATCCTCAGTGCATGAGAGTCCCCATTGAATCTGTTTTGTGAATCGTGCAGAACTTAGCAAACATTCACCTGGATGCTTTAAGTTTTAGCTTTCATATTTTTCAGATTCTGTACTGTCTTACTGTGTGACTCTGAACTTCATGTAAAGTGATAGCAAGTTCTCTTCACAGTTTAGTTAGACAAAACAGTCATTTTCCAGCCTGAGAACCAAGGACATAATTGCAGCTTCAGGCCCAAAAAGTATAAACAACAACAAATTGAGGAGAGCAATCTGTGAGGATGGAACTTCATAAGCTGAAGCTGTAATTGGACAATCAACCCCCATGTGTAAATGGACCAAAACTTATAAAAGTGTAAAGACTCGTGACAGGTTGTCCATTTTGGGTCCATCTTGGGTAGAGCCACAGCTGGGCTCTTATACTGCCCAAAGTATGTCCTTTGAAGGCCTTTTAATAAAAACCTACTTTATTCCTTTAACTGTGTCTAGCCTCTGTTCCAGGTCAGCCTCTCTAGGCATCAGATGATCAAATGTGGTGACTTCCCTACCTGGTGATGAAATCCTCTTTAGGGGGCGGTTATTCTTGGCTTGGATATGAATTTTATCCTTTTAGCTCATTTTAGCATAGAGATTTGTAGTATAACCATTGAAAACAAAGAGCAAATTGAAATAGCAGGGCATAAAAGCACAAGGATGAATGGAAGAAGGCTTTGCTGGAACCCAGACCAACAGGGTAGTCGCGGCACAGGGTACGCACAGGCAGGTTCTCAGGTCTCACAGGTCTAAAGAGCAGGAGGGAAACCCAAAACGAGGGGCAGCCTGTACTGTGCATTTTGTTTCTTTCACCTAAGAGTCTTCTCCCTGAAAGTCTCATAAACATTTTGGGATTTTTTTTTAAATTTAAGGTGACATGTTTATTTTTCTCATTGTATGGATTGTTTATAGTCAGATAAGACTTACACCAATCCCAGCCAAGCAAATTTAAAATCACATTTAAATATGAAATAAAACTAATCTTCTATTTCTATTAGTATTATTAGTTATATTTTCTATGATTTTCAGGAATTAATAATGACCAAATTATATATCTTGGGTCTGTATAATTACCGAAATTCTGTTGTATAAATATATGACCAAGCTGAAAGTCCTGAAGGTAGTTTTTAAAAAATGTATCTGCATTACATTTTTTCACAATTTCCTATTTCCATTGCAATTCATGGAGTAAAATCTGTGTTTTTATCTCCACTGAAAAGAACCAGCAACACAAACACAATGCACACAGAGCTGACAAGTGAAAATTCAGCCTTGTCTTTTTGTTCAGGGGAAAAGCTTATGGTAGAATGAATGTGGTGGTTTTAAGTGTATAAACCCTGTTTCATTAGAATTCAGCATCTGAAGTGCCAAATGCCAAATTACTAATGACCTACTTGATAGTCACATGAATATTCATTCAATTTAGAAAACAAAAGGGGTAGTGTCCATTGTTGAGATAATTGTATTATGTAGCAGAAGTGGACAAGTCAAGTAGTTTAGTTTCATATTAGGCTGTGCACCTACTGTACTGTTGATTCCAGTCCAGATTCCTGCTCTGTTGAGGCTGCGGAAATTTTGGAACACTGTATGTGACAGATATTTGGAGGGCACTGGAAGAGGATAACAGGGTCAGTATGCAGCTAGATGGGTGTGAATTAAACTGGAGAGATGAGCTATCTCTCCCTGCCACCTACTTACCTCATAGAGGCTGAGAATACCTTCCTTAAAGATCAGGAATTTAATGCAGAGTTTCTAGGCTCCAATTTGAGTGGGAAGATATTCCATGGAAAAGGATGTCATGGAGGCATGAGAAGAAGTCGACCTACAGGCAAAAGTGTGAAGGGATGGACAAATTCACGTTACAGAAGAAGATAACCAGGTATGTGTCAAGTTTTTAAGCTTATTTTTACACTCAGATCTCATGAAGGACGTATGAGAAGCAAAACTTATAAAAAGCAAATTTTTTCTGACCAAGAGCATGATCCCAATGGTAGCTCTTTCTTTGTCTTTTCTGCCAACTTTTCAGATAATCAAAAACTTTAATCTTATTTTAAAATTTTGGCATCTGGACAGTTCAAAACATAAAATAGAAGATTCTCTATTTAGTTAAGTAAATGTTCTTATTTCACTTTCTCATTAAAAAAAAAAAAAGAAAGAGGAAATTTATGAAAATATTACATACAGTTACCATGGCAACAAAAGTTGCACAAACCACAGGAGTCTCTGTTAGAAACTTTAAAATATATATTTTTAAACTCTGGACCAGGCTTTTTACATATACATTTTAATATAAAGAGATTATTCTCTCTCTAGTACTACAGGAGTAGTAAACTGAGATTTACCACTAGTGTATACTGAAAAACTGAGCATACCACATAAATTTAAAGGGAAAAAAATGAAGAAAACAATCTGCCTTGTCACAACCTCACTTAAAGTGTTTGCTATCTTACTTAGTAAATGGTTCTAAAATATCCCAGCAACCTTCTATAAAAATAAGAATTGGCATGGTACCAGACAGGTGTTGGAAATCTAGGCCTCATTCAGTCCCCAAACCACTGACATAAATTACATTTCTGAATCATTCTTTCTAAAATCCACACAGTGCCATGGCATAGAACTTTAAAAGTATATTTTAGTAAGCCTGATATTTCATTTGTTTTTACCAAAACTTCTTCCAAAACATTACCAAATCCTGTTCTTCAGCATTTCTCTTGTAACTACTATCTTTCCAGCAGGCTGAGCAACTCTAACGTCACACAGATATTTTCAGTCTAGGTAAATTTGATGTTTCTCCAGTTCATCTCAGCCACTGCAGTTTGGGACACAGAGGAGAAGATTCTGATTTTGGTTTAGTTCTTACAACAAATATTCACAACACAAATTAATTTAAGATTTGTGCACTAAATGCTAAGATCAGGAACATTCAAAAAATGATAGTTATCACAGATGAGGATTTGCTTACATGACAGCTTGTGCATTTGTGTAAAAGGTAAAGAAAGAAGGAAGGAAATACTGCCACACAACATCAAAGCAGAGGTAACATTGTCCTTCATATTTAGACTGCCTATCTGTCAAGTTTAGAGGTAAAAATATGAAGTGAGCTAGATGATCTACTAAAGTTTCTTCTAAACTTTTTTTCTGTGATTGATCTACTTTAAAATTTTCTTTCTGATCTCTTCCTCCAACACCTCTCTGTAAGTGTTCTACATACCTTGTTTTTTATTCCCTTGGATGTTCCAAGGGGAAAAAAAAAATAGTCTTTTCAAATGAGAAGAAAATTTACCACCAATTCAATTAAAAGTGTACTTGAATGTAAGTTAGGCAACAGGTTTTGCCCTTCTTCAGCTGAGAACAGCTGAAAAGTTCGTTATGAAATTGTCATATTAATGATGTCCTTGTTCCGTGTATATTTTAAAAGCTAGAAAGACAAAACCTCTGAAAACATAATTCCATCAGAAAATAGCTTAAAAGAATTTTTATCCTCCACCCACACCTCTCAGAGAATGAATCTTTCTTTACCAAAAGGCCTTGTTCTACCCAGTAATATTATCTTTGTCCCCAGGGTAGTCTCTGACTTTCAGAGCCTGACAGCTTCATCAAAGTTTTCAAATTGCATTTTTTTCCCAGTTTCAAAGCAGAAGATTTTTGCTAACCTCTAACTGGAACGAGATCACCAGCATTTCTTAGCCACTGGAGTCTGCTGCTGATGAAGTTTTTATGCTAACCCTTTTACATCGTTATTTTGTATTGTCCTCATTTTTAAACCATTATTTTTAAAAATTCATTACAATAGATGTAGGTGTTTGAGTCAGAATGATTGTGTAGGCTTGGATGGGATAAAAATGAAAGCCATGTGGTTAAATCATGGTATTTGGAGAATTCACTGTTGCATGTAATGTGCTAGACACAGACAGAAAAACGCTACTGCTGCTTTAAGGAGTCACAACTTCTGATTGCTTTGTGTCTGTGTGTGTATGGAAATCACACCAACATGACTAAGCCTTTCAGTGAATTTTAGTTGCTTGTGTTCCACTGCATAGACACAATATTTAAAGTTGTAATTGAAATAAAACTGCAGTTTTTCAAAGTCACAGAAATTAGACACACTTGGACATGGTGGCTGTTTTTTCTTGCCCAGTTAAACTGAAAGAGATCTGGGTGCGAGTAAAGGAATGTGTTGGGTTTTTCATGACTAAAAATCATACAGAACACCTGTAAAAGAATTTGAGTCAGACCAGGACCCATAATCCAGGACTTGACTGTTCTTGGAGTTTAAGATTAACGGGGTAAAAGGGAACAGGAGCAGAAACATCATGTCAGACCACCTACAAGACTGTTCACAGCTCCTGCCAATATACATGACAGGTAATTTGTGCTAAACAAAATATACATATTAGAAAAGTATTAGAAAAAAATATTAGCATATTAGAAAAAAAAAAAAAAAAAACAACAAAAAACTATTACAGTACAAACTAGGGAGTCCTTCATTCAGAAAGTGTGTAGATATTAATTTCTTTTTTTTTCAAGCCACTTTCTTTGTAAGTGGGGGAAAGATATTGTTTTCTATCACATCTGCAGGCAAAGTTAGGAAACACTTTGAATGCACAAACCTGAACACATTTCATGTGAACTTTTTCCATACTGGGCATCATTCTAACATGCATGTGAAAAATAATGAAAAGTCAGTACGCACATTTTGCAATAAAAAACCTGTATGCTCAAAACAAGAGGCAAATATTTGAAAATAAAACTTCTTGATATTTGTAATAATTTTCTTCTCCTATCAATCATTATCTATAAATTCATCCTTGTAATTCCTTTCTTAATTTCCTTCCTTGCCATCATATTAAAGCTCTCATTCTCACCTCCAAAGCTCTGCAGAATATTATGTGACCTTATATCTCAAATCTCAGTATATCCCTCTTCATTTTGTTGGTGCTGCTGATGCCAATATTCCTATTCTTATTTTCAGGCTTTCTACCATGAATTTCCACCGATAGAAAACAATTCATAAAATTCAGACTTTGCACAGAGACACAAACTCTACATCAAAGAGAACTTTCCTACATGTGGAGATTTTATAAGAAAAATATGAGTATTATTAAATTTCAACTCCAAGCTGACAAATGTCTCAGCATGCTCACATTTTATTTATTTTTATCTTTTAGGCTGAAATCTTTTTGTGCAAAACCTGGTAATATATACTTGAGAAGACATATGTACCAACAGGAAGTTAAATTTCCATAGCTGAAAGGAGAAGCGCATTAAATTTTTTTCATTAACAATGCAGTGCTTCAGAGAGGACTGAAACAGAGTTTAAGACTCCAGTGGCCCTTACACACGTATGTGATGCAGAGGAGTATTACATTTGTCTCTGGATCTACAGGTTGGTCCTGATTTTCTAGCTGATCTTGGTTTAGTAGTGTGGTTAAAAGTAAAAATTACATGCTGTGGACTATTCTTATGTTAAACCCAGATTGGGAGATAATTCTACTAATTCTACATAATTTCTGCTGTCAATAGAAGGGAGAAATTCTTTTGAGCTCAAATTAAGAGTAAGTAAATAAGTTTCTGGGGGGCTCTTACATTCTCTTTGCTTCAGAGGGAACTTACAGCATTACCAAAATAGACTCACTAAGTAAGGAGTTTAATATTAAAACCTTCTGATTTTCCACCAGAATTGCTATTTTAATTAATAAAGTTAACAGCTAAAATATTTTCATATTTCTTTTAAACCAGATCCCACTGAAATTCCATTCTGATAACAACGTGTCAAAAAGGCTTTTCATTGGTAGCTCTAGATTGTGGGTGGTAGCTTGTATAAAATTAGTGCAACTGTCACTCATAAACATTCCAAGATTATAGGGGATTAAAAAAGTCAGGGTGAAATTGGGTTAGGATTCAGGAAGCATCAATTATTTATGTCACCAGTGCCTTTTTATAAGATGAATAAAGTTAAGCAGTTCAGGTTTGTTTATTTGTGTGCTGTTTAGCTGGTCACAAAGAAGAATTCTTGTTCTTGTGCCATTTCACAAGAAATGGTAGAACAAGAACCACCCTTCTCTTCTGTAGAGACACTAACTTCTACTTCTCTATACTTGATATTGGAAAAATGTGCACCATAATACAAAACACCAATAGATAGTAAAACAAAGGCTGAGTCACTTTAGTTACTAATTCTTCATCCTTTCCAGAAGATCTCAAGAACCAATCCATTATCTGAATCACCAGGTGGCTTTTTCCTTTGTAGCACTAACTCAATAACTTGAAATGGTTCAGTGATCTGTAGCAGTACTTATACTATTCATCTGCAAACACAAATTAGTAATGATGAAATCAAGAATAAACGGAAGTTTTCAGGGTATTTTTCAGCCAGTCCTTATGGTATAGAAATTTGGTTGATTTCAATTATTATTTTTGTATTAGACTCTGTACCTGACCAGGTTAGCATCAGACTAGAAAGCCTGGACTGTCAGAGCAGACTCAGAAGAAAGAGGATAGTGCAGCCTGCTGGTTCCTGCTTCTAGAAGTCCAGTAGACAGTTGAGGGCACAGGCACAGAAGGAAATTGTGGGGATGATGCCTGCATGATGATAGGGTCTGTTTCTGGCAATCAAAGATGAAAACACCTAGACCATTAGCTACAAACCTTCTGATAAAACTGATAGTTTCTTAAACATAGTCTTTCTGGTAAGTTCCTGAAATTATTCCCTGCAAAACAGATCCTCAACCCTACCCCTCAACCCTAATGACAAATTTGGGTGCCCCATGGCCACACTGGGTGCCCCACAGCCATTCCAAGTGCCCCATGGCAGCACCCTCTATCCCATCACCATGTTGGGTGCCCATGACCACAGCCACCCCAGGGATACACTGTATAGGAAAGCACTGTGGGGTGGGAAAAAAAGCCTAAACCCTTTCCACACAAATTTTGTTGTCAAAATCATATTTTGACTTCTTCATCCAGTATATGTTGCACCATTTCAGGGTTGCCAGGGAAAAACATGCCACCAGAGGATTGCAGTATATCCTTAATGCCCCAAGGGCAATTAAACATGGTCTCTTTCATGTTTTTCTCACAGATGGCATCTATTGCTGTGTTGTTTTGAAAAATTCCCTGAGGTGAAAATGCATGACAGCACCATCCTTTCAAACTGTCAGAAGGACAAAATTCAACACATTTTTAATAAGTGGATGAGAACTTTCTTGTTTGTTGTGCTGTTGAAATTTGGTTTATCTGATTTCTAACAGCCACTGCTAGGACCAACCCATGACAATATCTGCATTGTCTTCCTGTGCCCAAAGCTGAACCCAGTTAATGAGTTTTGATTTAAGGGGCTTTTTACATGACATTTTATTCTAGTTTCTCGGTCTCCATGTTATCAAAATTTCCTATACATATTAATCTGAATTACCTCTATAGTTCTAATGCTCCGGTGCTAAGAATCTACCAATTTTTAAAGTCAGAACTATGTATTTCAAGACTGCTAGCCTGCTACAATCATGAGTGTTGGTGAGATATTAGACTAGTCTAGGTGGAAAGATAGATTCACTGAATTCAGATTAGGTTTATATTGCAAAAATTTTACACACCTGCAGTATGAGCATGTCATATTTCTTAATTATAAATGGTGCAATCATTCATCTTACATATGTATTACATTATTTGCTTTTTTATTTTTATTTCTTTCGTCTCTGCATTCCATTGAACAAAGATCTGATCAGCCAATTCGCTTTTGTTTCTTTTATTATTACTGTGGCTGTTGGTACTAAAAAACTCAGTTGCTATGACTGACCCTGAATCCTCCTTATTCCTTGTTTTACTTTATCCATGGGTTATGCCCCAGCTAACAGACAATAAATAGTTTGGGTATGGCCTATTGTTCTCAACCAATTTGTATAAAGCCCTGTGCAACAGGCCTAGAATTCATTGTGACAATTAGTGTTACTGTGATGGGAATAATTAACATATCTAATATTTGTAAAACTGTAGAAAAAGTCGGTTTGGAGGGATTTTTAATTTTGTTTTGTTGATGTGTTTGTTTGTTTGTTTGTTTGTGGATTGCTGCGTGAACAAGCCAAACAAAAGAAGAGAAGGGGCAGAGAGGAAATGAGGGAGGTTTCAGGTAAAACAATGCAACCTGAGATTCAAATGCTTGGACTGAGCAACATGTTCTCCATGTACAATCACTGGAAACAGGTTTATTCAGAAGATGATTCATCTTACTTCTGTGAACAGCTATATAAAGATGAAAAATATTTAGAAATAAGTCTCTCACTTCTTTTCTTTTCAGTAGCTTCAGGGCTAGAAATAAAATGAAGTTGTCCTAGAGATACAGATAGATTAGATATCTGAACACTATTATTTATATGGCCAAAGTTAAATGCAGTAAATCCCATTTTAAATACCTGCCTTACCAGGTGTGGACATAATCTAAATTTCTAACTAAAATACTGTTTAAGCTGAACATCATCTTTATTTTTGGCCAAACTGATTTTTGATAAAATAATCCAAAACCAAAAACAAATCCTGAATTCATGTTTTATGTGGATCAGAGTAAAAATTTTATCCAACTCTAATGCTTATTATAATTGCTGTCTCATTGCAGGTGTTCATTTTGTTATAGCTGGTTGATTGATTCTTTCAAAATAGGGTCCTATTTGCTTATATATCATTATCCTCATGACATTTACATAATAGAGCCCAAGTATTTATACATGTGTGGCAGACTACTGAAGAAAGTAGATGATATTTAGAACGAACAATGTGTATGTCTGGTATAGTGCTGAATTTTCAAGACAATTTTAACCAGCACTGCTCACAAGAGCTATGTGTTTCTGAAAATCTGGGCTCTTGTATAAGAGCCACGTCTCCAAAAACATTTGGAGAAACGTACTGCTGTTGGCAACAGTCCATCTGTGGCTATTTCGAGCTATCAAAAAACTAAATTCTAATTTAAAAGTCCATTTCTGCCTTAACAGTAATTGGACCAGGGGGATTTATGCACAGATTGCTAAGGTGCAATATTTTCAAGATAAGGGCTCTCCAACCTCCAAGACCAATACTCAGCAGACCAGATACAGTTTTCCCTAGATCCCTAATTTCTCAAATACAAATTCTCCTGCAAGGCTGCTGATACAGGGATGCCCAGGAAGAAAGAAAGCAAGTGAAATCAGGTTTCAATTATAAATCCCTATTGTCTGCATCCACAAGAATGATTGAAAGTGTTGACATCATTGCTTTTTCAGTGGTATCTACCTCTGCCTCCAAAATAGCACTGCAAAGTCTGGAAACAAAGCACAAAGGGATCAGCAGCAATCCAAATGATGGTGCACAGATGATCACAAGGTACTTTATGCAATTTTCTCTGTACTTAGTAGTTGTTACTAATGGCAGTTCCAAAAGCTGGTGTTCAGCTTGGACAATCATTGAGAGCAGACACAACAACTTTGAGACCAACTTAGTACTTTTGGCATTGAAGTACAGCAGAGGAATCAGGTGGTTTTCTCTAAAAGTATTCAACAAATTGTCTGAGCACTTCAAACATTCCTTTTCTGTCAGAAAATACTACAGCTATAGAGATAGAAAAATTGGCAGTACTTAAGACAAACCTTTAGGGTCTGGAAAAAGGCACTTTTCCTTGAGAATGTGCTTTCACATCTCACATTATTTTCTGAAGGAGAAGAAAAAAGCAACAATTAGATTACAGAGTTCTAGACTGATCTCTTATGGAGACATCAGAATAGTTTCTGAGTTTTGGGCTCATCTCTTTAGAATATCATGCCTATTTTAGTATTTAGGTGATTAGTGTCAGAGTCCAGGGCATTCCTCTGGATGCCCTGGGAGGCCACAGACCTGAGCAAGAGGGTTTGAGGTCTGTACAGGGGGGGTTTGGAGCTGTACAGGGGGGTTTTGGAGCTGTACAGGGGCGTTGGAGACCCTGGCACAGAGCTCAGGAGGACACTGCCTTTGACTTCAGTCCATGGGAACGGCTTCCAACATTGATGGAAGAATTACAAACCACAAAGATGTGAAAAAGTAGTTTAGTTTAGTATAGGATGAAAAATTATGTAGTTTTGAGTTTTAGAATACAGGTACGGGGGACAAGATGGAGGATTTAGGGTGTTGCCCTTAGTTCTTCTTTCTTCTCCCCTGGTCTCCATCTTTTGGTGACGGTGGCACAAAGTAGTTTAAGGAGATTGGATTAGAGTAAAGTTGACCATTTTAGTATAGGTGATAGGTATTGGAATATAAGTGTAAAGAGGTGATACGTAACTTTCTGTATAAAGGGACTGCGACGTCCCACTGTGGGGGAGTCACCTCGTGTCCTAGCTGCTGTTCAGATCTCGGCTGGGCACAGAGAACATTTTAAGATATGAAATAATAAACAGCACGAAATATCAAGAAAACTAGACCTTGAAGACTCCGCTTCTTTCTTGCAACCTGGCTCGGGGCTTTCAGAGGGAAAAAGAGTTTTTATCATCTTTAAGCTTGGGTGCAGAGACCAAACCTGACAATTAGGACTATCATGAGAGGTGACTAAGCACTAAGGAACATAACATCTTAAGAAAATTAACTTGTGACAGCTTCCTCCTCATCACCTTTTTCATTCTGTGTTGTCAGAGCACGAGACAAACTGCATGAATACATGTAATCGAAATCCCTGCTTCTTTGAGGTTACTGGTGGCCATGTGGCAATGAACACGAGAGCTTTACCAAAAAGGCACAAAGAAAGAGCAAACAAGGGTGTGGCGGTGTATTCTTAGATTCTGTTATGTTATGTTCTGTGTTCTATTATTATGTCAAGTTCTATGTAAATGGTTCATTCCATGTACCCCTTCAGTCATTTCCCTGTGGTTCTTCCCTTGTTACATATGTATGTCAATCTTGTGTTATGTACCCCCTGGGCCCTGTCCATCACCCTAGGCCTCTCCCTGCGTCTGGAAAGTTCCAGGGAGAGCGTCGAATGATTGGACAGGATCCCAGCTCTCCCCTCCTACTTTACCCTGATTGGTTTATTGTCTGTCAGTTAAGGTTAAAGCCACTCCCATGTTGTTTCCCTATTGGTCCCCTGCTGAACCCATCCCCCTGTACCACCCCCACATAAAAGTACAGTGCAAGGGTGTTCCCTGTCTCTGCCGAGGCAGACACCCTGGGTTACAGTGGCCTCCCGTGTGGGGGTCAATAAATCCAGCTTTGGTCGAGCCTCGACAGAGTCCCTCCTTCTTTCTCCTGCCTTAGTTGTCTCTCGCCTGAAGGCTAATCAAGTCCCACTGTCTTAATTGCCGTGGTGCCAGGGCTGGCCAAGGGGCAAAGGAGCGAAGGCACCGCGACACAAGGGTCTTAAGAAAATTCTGCATTAAATTATTTGTATCTCCTGGACAGTTTTATTACAAGATCACAACAAAATCAGCACACTTATGGTATTGTATATTTTCTTGACAGGTTTGGGTTATACAGTTACGAGTGGCTCTATCAATACAATCCAGGGAAAGGCATTAGCATTGGAGCCAGCTTAAGTAGATTTTTTAAAGGCAGCTCACTAAAGCAGGAGGGTCTCTCAAAAGGCCTGAATAAATCTGCCAGCACAATTGCTCTTAGCAATACCAGGGGTCATGATGCAAACGTAAACATTTATTTACTTTTTATTCTTGAAAAAGGCTAAAATGATCTTTTTCTAAAGGGAACAAAAAGCATCACAATACATGAAGCATCTAGTTTACAAGATAGAAATTTTTATATTGATAAGGAATGAAGAAGCTGGAAAAGCAATATGATAGCAATAATTCCATAAATGCATTTTATGCATTATAAATTATAATACATAAAATGCATAAATAAATAAAATGTTGTGTAGCAAAGACATTAAGAGAACTGTTAATGATAACAGTCCTGAATAACATGGTTATGAATTATGTGAGCCAGTCCAATGTCATTGCATTTCAACTCTGTCTTTCCTCGGGTACCTGCTGGAGCAGAATAGAACTGGCAGAAAGCAAAACAACTCACGACTCTCAAAATAAAGTTGAACATTTTTGTGATTTTTCTCTTTTTCTTGCTAAGGATTTCTCCCTTTAGGTGTACAGCTAGATTCCAGAACACACCATCCAACTTGGTTCCAAAGTAAATGTTCTGTTTTCAAAGAGGTATATTCCATAGTCTTTAGAAACTAGTTAAGGAACTGTTCACTCTTCTTATTATATGCAATTTTCACTAAGTAGCAAACTGAAAGTAGATTGCAGTTTTCTCTGAGTAGAGGTCAAGATCTTATCTTGGTTCCTTTGCTGAGGACAATTAGAGTTAGGCTAAACTTTACTTAAACTGGTATTTCCAAGATAGGAATTTGATCCTAATATCTTCTCTGTTGGAATTGCTTAAGCAGGAAGATTTCATAATATGAATGAACATTTCTACACAAAGGAGTTGATCATGTAAATTCGAGGTTTAAGATACTGTCCTCAAACTGTAACCCCCTAGTCTCTCTGAAAGAAATACTTTGTAACTGATACCTTCTAAATTTAGAAAACTTTTTCATCTTTCAATAATATCCAATGCTTTAATGACTAAAGTATAACAAATGACATTTTTGGTTGCCATAGTGACATAATTCTTCTTATATGTTCCCAGGCTGAATGCCTCTTTCTTTTCCTTGTGCTTTGTTTTAGCAGGATAAAAGCTACAGCTATAATAAATTCAACTTCATTATTCTCTATTACAAATAAATGAAAGAAAAAGGATATATGTTCCAGTAATAGAATATGCTCATACTTAATTACTGGGTGCCATTATTTTGAAGGCGTAACGTTGTTGACAAACGTAGTGGCTCACTGCTCCACAGAGTAATTAATAGTGTTGTTTATTGTACTATAAGTTTTTCTCTTTGTCAGACACAATTTGTTAAGTAAATTAGATACTGAAATTCGTGTGGGTTTAAAAGATAGTGAATAATAAAGTATTAGCAAGAATTTAATGATACTGAAATAGCTGGAGAGAAAAGTAGTAATCTGATGCAAACAGTTTCCATGGTAATGACTTAAATCTTTCAATACTGAAGGAAAAAATATCATAATTTAAAACCTGTATGCTTGTGTATACATTTTTAAAACAGGCATGCATCGGACATGCATCAGCACTCCATTTCAGACAAAATCTTTCATCTTAAGATTTACTGCAAGCCAAAGCATAAGTGGACAGACATTTCTGTAACGGAATATCTGTCACCTCTACAAGAAACAAGGTGTTTTTCTACTTCAGCAGAAGTGAGATTGTTTTACTGAAATCTTTTAAATATAAGACAAAAAAAATCCACTACAGGAATTAATTCTGTCTTTTTTAAGCCTAATTATATGTCATCATCTAACTATAAACAGGTAAATCTTTTCTTCAAAGTTTTGCTCTCTACATTTATTAGCCCATCAAACTATGGCTATGAGTCATGAAATTCTTCTGCATCACAGAAAGCTGCTTCCCTTAAAGTACTTCTCAATACACCAAACAGATAGAGAATAAATAATAATAAAAGAGACAAAGGTTATAGATTTCAGCTTCCCAAATTAGGTCTTAAAATGTCTCTTCCAATTAATGAAAAAGCAGCACCTAAATTTGTTACTGTTTTTGAGAATAAGTACAGTCTTAACAAAATTTCTTTTCCATTTATGGCAAATTAATTTAAAAGTTTAAAAACAAAAATACAAGTTTTAGTTTATAAATAGTTCTTTCAGTTTGCCAGGACTGTGAACATACTGTTTACACCTTTCCTGTTTACACCTTTTCTATCCCAGGTAAAGCTTTGATTTTCATATCCAAAGAATTTGGTTGCTTCGGGGTTTGTGTAAAAGGAAATACAGCACATTTATTTAGAAGATATTGATTATAAATACTTACAATATTCTGGCTGAAATTTTGTTTCCAAAGGCTATATGAAGAAAGACATTTTTATTTGACTAGAGACAGAAAATTCCACCCAATGACTTAAAAAACATATACGTTTTCTCTTGGCTTTTTACAACTCCTTGTGTTCCTCCCTCAAAGGGCATGACAACATTTTATTCCCTTACTTTGTGGTTTAGCTTTGAAGAACAAAGCCATTGAGACTATTAGGTTTCTCTGGGGAATCTCTAATTATTCAGTTGAATAAGTGGCAATGCTCATTGTAATTATATGTCCATACAAATAAGAGAAAACACCTAAAATCCTTAATTATCTATTTTCTTTGGTCAGCAAAGTAATTTGTGACCCTTTCAAATAAAATATAAATAAATTATATTGATAAAGATATTCTAAGTCTTCACCAACTACCCACCACAACAGAAACCTCACGATGGACTAGGAGGACCAGAAATGAAAAACTTTATTTGCTGTTTATAGACTTGGATTAGAACTAACATTTGCATTATGTGCTGACCTGAAATCAAAAGCCTGTGAGGTTCTATAGACTGGATATCAAGGAAAACTAAATTTTTTATAATGATATTTTTCAAATACTCTTAAATGCTAGAAAGATGTAGAACTGTGAATGTGATTTGGAACCAATCAATTGTTCGTTCATTTCGGTTAATGGTAGTGGTATTTGTTAGAAATACAGCAACAAATATAGAAATGTAGACTGGGGGCAGGAGGGGTTCTAACTAATCTCCAGATCAAAAACAGAGTCAAATTTATATTGAAATTATACTTCAGGTTATTGAAAGTAAAGATCAGAAGCCAGAAAGAATTAGACTGAGCTCAGTCATTCTGTAATTAAATTTATCATTGCTGCAATTTACATTGCAATGCTCTTCAGTGTAAATGATCTAATACTTACATTATTACAGAAATGTTATTTTCATATGAAGAATCACGTTGAAAAAATTAATTATTTCAGTCACATATGACAACATTAAAATATCTTTATAAAAAAGATGTCTTTATAAAATAGATTAAATTAATAAAAGGGCTTTCTTTTGCATACAGTGGTTTATAGAAAGGGACTGCAGTGTGCCGAGATTAAAGATCAGAGAGAGAAAAGGACAGAGTCATGATTTTGTTAAGCGAACCCTCCTTCTCTAATCTCTGTACTTACAGTTTCGAGTGGGACCAGAGAGTTCGTTGGGGAATTAGCCAACTTCTGCCAGGAAATTAGCAAGAGAAAGTTTTAGCATCTAGATTATTAAAACCAAAGAGATTCTTTTCTTCTTTTACATATTCTTGTAATTCTGTACATCTACACCACACACACACTTTTTTTTGCAACAATGGAATGTCAGCTACTGAGAACCCATCCAATATCAGGTGCTGCACTGCACATCCTCAGCTAAGAGCAATGGAAGCAAATGTTCACGTGTGCTGACTTTAGTCACACACTGTAACCCACTGAGTTTAGTGTGTAAAGCTGGATTGGCTGACTGTTTCTCCCTGATGATCCTTCAAGGGAGTTTAGTGTAATAAAACCTACCAGAAGAAGGTAACTCTGTCTTGGTTCATACAGAAAAAAAACTCCCTCTTGAGGACAGGTTTCTAAGTTTGCCTGCATGAAATGAGATGCACTTCTAGCAGAATAAGCGTTGGATAAGGGAAGGAAATGGAGCTGGAAATTTTGATAAACTAATAAAGATATAAACTTCTTGATGCTATAACTAGAAAAGTTATTCCAAATTTAGATAGCAAAGAAACAAAGGCCTTAGATGCTTAAATAATAGGTCTCATGTCTGATATTTATTTACGAGCCAGACCCTATTGCTATGTGAAAAAGAAATGAGCTGCTCTTCCTTTATTCAAGCACCATTTCAACTTCTGCATTCAGGTGTGCTTAGGTCCAGAAGGAATCATTAGATCACTTAGTATCACCATAAATGACCACTTAGCATATGTAGTCCAATTTATTAAGTCTAATATTTTCAATCAAGCTAGATTTGTGCTAGACGAAATTTAAAGTAAACATCTGGAATACCTGTGACATTATTACCTATATTTGGTTGGTGTTATGTTAAGAAACAAACATATTTATCACCAAAAAAGACACACCAACAAGTTACTTCTTTCATTTACTACTATGTTGATTATATTTCTTTTGACTCAGAGATTTGTGCCTTTGTATTCTTAGCAGATTTGGAGGGAAAATCAGCAGAAAATAGCCTGAGGTGTTTTCAAGAGATGATATTCAAATGATCATAAGAACTGTGCGATATATTGTACAGAAAGGCTGGAAAGTGAAAGCAAAACCAGCATCAGAAATTTTATCAGTCTAATCAAGAAGGAAGTTCCTGTCTGACTCTAAATTAAGTGAACAATATAATCCTGAGCATATAAGCCAGGCAAATGAACCAGACACTCTAGAGAGATTTTCGTATGATATCCAAAAACTCATCTACCATAACATTGTATTTCCTTCTCTGACTTGCTGAGTTAAAAACTGGCTAATGCTTCACAGCATGATACAACAATATCATCAGTATAACTCCATTTATTTCAGCCTAGTTGCTATCCTATATCTCATAGCCATCACTCGTGGCTCTCCAAGGAAAATCGCTAATACAATACATATTTGCTCTGCTCATTCAGGTTTAGTTAAACCGAAAAAAGATAAAAAGGTAACTGAACAACAAAACTTTCTGGAGCTTTACTTTCTTCCTTTATTTCCATTCTACCTTTACAGCAAACCAAGACGTAACCTAATAAGAAAAAAAAAAACAACCCTGAAAAAGTCCCAGAAACAAACTGCTTATTTGGTACTCAGATAAAACTCCACAGAAATGCCATTGCATGTCTTTACCCCTCTTGGACTGGGTTTTGATAAGCATGACATTATGCTCTTCACATACCCCATACACACACAAAAACATGTCTGTAGTGACTATACATACATTAATTGGGACCTGTATTGCATGTATTACATATGTATAGACTATAAAATGGAAACAGCTGAATTTTTTTTTTTT
>VXBN01002260.1:42673-104700 GCA_013397395.1 Sinosuthora webbiana
ACCCCACCCCACCCCATGGATCCCATGCGTATCCCTCAGCTACCTTTGACTGAACAGGCACATCTGTATGGTACAATACATGTTTAAACAGGAAGAACTTTCTCTAACTCCATCAAAAAAAGTCTTCATAAGTAAAATTATTCCAGCACATGGCTGCAGCATTGATTCCAGGGTGAGTTTGCTCGAGGTACTCTGAACAAGTGGTCTGCCAAGTACCACAAAGCTCTCCTCTGCCAGCTGAAATTTCTGTTACGATTTATGATTTTTGTACCCTGTGCAGCTCCTCAGAGTGAAAGAACAGTATCAGAATCTTAAATATTGGTTTGGTAATGTGTCACATTAGCTCAAAGATCACAGCTGAATTCAGTGCAAGCTGTCTTTAGTTTAATTGATAAGAAAGGGAGAGTAGATATGGCTTTGACTTGAGGGTGGTGTCAACTAAAATATCTCCTCCTAGTGCACCTCTTTTTTCTCCTAAGGAATTACAGATCCATAATTAGTGGAAAACATCAATTGTTTAAATTGTTTATTCCTTTAATGTTTTTATTCCCCATGCCTGTCTGTCAGATCTTTCCACACATAACAAGAATAATGATATTGCATATTTAATAGAGAGGATGAGTAGATGGGAATAAAACTCCCTCTCAGAGGGGTTTACTTTACCAAATCCCTGTAGACTATTAATCTTCCAGTTCTCTGAAGCACTTCAGAACAATAATCAAAGAAAAGCAAGCACAGACAGGATATGGGGAGTGAGGATAATTTTTTGTTTGTCTTGTCTTGTTTTCCCTTTATAGTGAGAGATTACTGAGCCAGAAAAAGCTATTAGGACCCAAACAGGGAGGTTTCATGCCTCCTACTTATTTGGTGGGGCCATGACTGTGTCTCATTCATATTCTAGTGGATTGGCCTTTTGTGGCCCGCTGAAAAGCCATAAAGGCAATGACAGCAAGAATGACTGCATTGCAAGTGCACCCTTTCTCATTTCCATCTCTCCTCTCCTCTGAAACTGACATTATTAGAAAGTCAAATGCAATGGCTGTAGGGGTTCCTGCTTTTTTTTTTTTTTTTTTCCCTGACTGGATCCGACGTGCCAGTAAGCAGTGAGGCAGTTANAGATTTTAGTTCTTTATTTCATGCCACAACCCAGGCTCACCACATTCCTGTTCACAGTCCAACCGCTCTCCAGTGGGCACACATACATCAGTGAAGTCTGTCTCTCTTGTTCTCTGTTTTTTGTTTGAATTTACTTATTCAAATCTCAGCTGCTTTTGTTAGATGGCATTTAAGCTTGACAGATATACTTCTATAATGATCCAATTCACAAAAAAAATAGTTCTAAGTTAAAAAAGAAATAGCTAAAGAAAAAAAAAATGGACAAAAACCCCCATCCATCACTACCCATACATTGAATTAACTCTGATGATAACTTTAAAAATGTATTTACATGCTAACACTTTCATTAGAATTGAAGCTTGGAATTATAAACTTTTCAAAGGACATCACTTGACTCAGAAAGATCATTTAACACTAATTATAACATGCAACTCAAGAGTGTAGTGAGAGTAAGTGGAGAAAACATGCAAGGGAGATTTAACACTAACAAACATATGATTACATGAACAGCTATCAGTTGAAGATTTTGAGACAAATCTTATTTTGAGCATGTGCATGAAATATTAACCTATCTATTTAGGCACAAGACAAGTGCCTCCTAACTTTTTTTCAATAATAGGTGTCACAGTAGAAAAAGGGGAATAGAGATAGTGGATAGGCTAGTTAGTGACCTTTGCTGACTGACTGGACGTCTTTTGTAAGAGAACAGCTAAAAAGATCTAAAGCTTTATGTGAGAGCAATAGCTAAAAGAATAATGTGGACAATTGTCATGCAAATGAACCAAAAAAATAATCTCTGCACTAGAAAGGTGAATGAAGAAGAGCACTGTTGGAAAGATTGTGTTTCATGGTAAGCATTTAAACAGCATATAAGGAGCAAATAAATGGAATGCCATGGCATTTACCACGGTCTTTCTATGCTGCATGGACATTAAATAGCCTACGGCAGTTTTACTATCAGCAGGATTTGTCCCTGAGTCCTTGACCAAAATTTGTCTTTGTTTCTCTTGCTGGGCTGCATGCTGATTTTCCCTGATCTGTTTGTTTGCCAACATCTATCGCAGAGCTAAATTTATTTCAGTGATGACTGTGGATACACAGCTGTAGGACAAAATGTTATACAGAAGTTATGAATGAAAAATGTTGTTATTATTATTGCTATTATTATGTCATAAACACGGAATTTGGAATTCCAGCTAGCATTACTTAAGTTCTTATATCCAGTGTTCGAGATTTAGTGTTCTTGTTCTGCTTCCTAAAGTTACCCTCTTAGTAAATAGAGTTAAAACTTTCTTATTTCCAGATGCATGGCTAATTTTTCATTGCACAACAGTTCTGATTTCTCTTCTCATTAGAAAGTAGAGCATTAAAATGAAAAAAAGGATTTTTTAATTAAAGGTATGCATTGGACTGGATTAAAGAACTGCATTGGACCAATGCTAATTGCATAAACCTGTTTAGATAACATAACCTACCGGTAATACAGCACCACTGAGCAGAATCTCACTTTGTGAGAGAAATTCCTGACACAAAAACTATTGACCTGAATCAGGCACACACTTGTGCTAAGTGTTATTAAAAATTATGGAATGCAATTGTTTTCTTTCTTCTGAGTCTTCTGTGATAGTCTTTAACCATAATCTTTTATAAATATCACCAGGCTTTCACTTCCAAACTCAGAAAGGTGCTTACCAGCAGATAGTCAAAAGAGTTCTCATCTGTTTCCATGAGATCTGGTGAAACAGAAGACTTTTATTTCCTCTGCGCATGCTTAGCTCCTTCTTCCATCAACAGCCTGAAGAGGGCAAGGTTGTGTCTCTATACACTTGACTTTCATGGTACATCAGAGCTGACCTGTGTATCTTGGGGGATTTGTAGATTACTGCAGTAAGCAGTATGACTACTGCCTGGAGACACTGAAAACATATTCAGCATCAGAGTACCTCTTCTCCCAGGTTCAAAAACAGGATACTCCTGTTTCTAGGGACTCATCATATGGTGCAGTTTTTATCCTGAGTTGGTATCTCCCTGCACAAATAAACCTGCATGCACTAAATCCCTGTGCCTGACGCACAAGTGTTAGAAAGCGCCTGCCCTTCTCCTCAGCACCTGTCATCAGAAACCACCCACAGCCAGAAGAAATGAAGTACACGTGATCCTGCAGCCCAGGATGTCTAACAGCTGTTGGCCCTTTGGACACGTGGAAAGCTGCTGGTGGGTGATGCTGTAGCATCCAAGCCCCAGCAGGGCTGGGAGAGGGGTTCCCTGTGCAAAGGAAGCATCCAAAGCATGCAGTAGGAGCAGCAAAATCCCAGCGCTGCTGTTACCGTGGAGACAGAGAGAGGGAGAGGGAGAGGGAGAGAGAGAGAGAGAGAGAAAGAGAGCACGCAAATACGTGTGTGTGGGGGTGGGGGGATACATCAAGGAAGGAAAATTGGGAGGAACTACAGGAACAAGTGTTTTCTGGCCTATTTCACATCTAGTTTGTTCTTTTTTACCCAGTCTTGTTGCAGTTCCTCATCCTTCAAATGGGTAATGGCAACAATTCCAACAGTAGCTCTGTACAAAAGGTCATCTTTTTACTATTTTTGTCATATTTGCCCCTTTCTAAACAGATCATAGTAAGGAGTTTTAGTGCTGTCTTGCGGAGGTACTAG
Organism: Sinosuthora webbiana; assembly: GCA_013397395.1. Lineage (NCBI taxonomy): Eukaryota > Metazoa > Chordata > Aves > Passeriformes > Sylviidae > Sinosuthora > Sinosuthora webbiana. The sequence goes on from VXBN01002260.1 coordinate 46,447, forward strand.
AAAAAGCGTGATTCAAAAGGCACACTGATTGCAGCTTAATTAGACATTACTATTTACCAAAAGTAACTCGGGTTCTATTAGTGTTTCACATTATGTAACAAATATTTCCAAACATTTCTTCAGCAGCTGTATGAACTGTCAGTAAAACTAAGGACTCAGCAAAGGTCATTGTTACTGAAGGAGGCTGAGTAGAAATTCCTCTCTGCACTGTCCTTTCACAGTTCATTTCTGTTCTTTATGTGCAGTATTCTGTCCCTGTGATGTCTTTGCCATTATGTTAAATGGATGATCTTTGTATTCAGACCTTAGAAAAGGTTAATGGTTATTACTGCTATATGGTCCAGGAGGTAGAGTTCAGAATGATAATTCAGATTCATGCCCATGCCTATTTATGTAGACGTTTGTCTGAATAACAGCTGAGGCTCAGCTGCCTCCCTCTATCAGCCCAGCTCAGCCCTGATTTTTCCCTGTTCATACAGAGGGCTGCAACACCACAAGGTTTTTGTATCTGCTAAACCTTCCATGCTCTGGGCTTCACTGCTTTTGGTGGAAAGCAGCCAGTACACCTCCAAGGCTGGACATTCTATCACAAATATTTTCCATTTTATGGTTGTTTAGTATGCCAGATTAAGTCAGGATTAGCATGAAAATGTCCAAAGGGAAAAAAAAAAACACAAAAACAAACCAAACAACACAACACATCATTCCCACCCAGTGGTTCACATACTGTTTTCCAAATATTCTAACTTTTAAAGATCTTAGATACATTTTATATTAGACAAACACATGGGAGACAGGTATGCTTGTTGATTTAGAATTACACAATTGGTTCTATCCAATTATAGTTGTTCATGGATTTATTTAACAAAAATCCAGTTTGCAGTCATCAATGCTTCTGCTGATTTTAAAATTTTGGGCTATCAGTTTCCCTTTAACATTCTGTTATCAGGCACACTCATCTGGAACCTCATTTGAGATAAAATAATCTGGTGCTTTATGAGCATTATTTTTTCCAGATTAAAACCTCTTCCATCTTCCCCACTTTGAATTTGTAGTGTCTTGCTGCAGGATTGAGAAAGAAGTTTCACTTTGGGGCTGGAGGTCTTTTTAGCTTCTGTTGTAGTTATGGCTGGGATTTTGTTGTTGTTTTTTTCTTCAGTTAGGGAAGTCTTATTTTTAGAAAAATTACAAAAACTTCTGAAAAAATATTTCTTAGCAGAGCATCAGTTTTTCAGAAAAAAGTAGTTCTGAAAAGATACATACATATATATATATATATATATATGTAACCATTTTTACTGTGTTTGTTAGCCAGGAGGGAAAAGGAAAGTGAAGGGGAGGGATAAACAAACAAACGTAGTGAAGGGAATTCAGAAAGTTAAAATATTTCCCTCAGCTGAGAACACTGACCAACATCATGAAATGGATTCTGCAGTGCAGTCTGAATGTATTGTTCAGAGATGCTTATATAGTGATTTTTTTTTCTTATATGATCACCTGGTTTAAGATAGGAATAATTTTTGGTTTTGCTGGGTACGGGTGACTGCAGTAATTTAAGAACCTTTCCTTCTTAGCACAGATCGATGGATCTCTTTCATCTGCCACTAGATGTCATGCACTGATATCTGTCCCCACAGTGTAGGCCAGGATTACAGGCACAGACAGAAATGTAGGAAAATTCTTCCCCTTAAACCTTTTCAATTTTTTTTTTGTACTTTAATTTATGAGAAACATGGCCAGTCCTGATCAGTTGACTGTTTATTTTAACAGACTTTTTGGTCATGTTTTCTGGGTTTCTGATATTTGAAAATTGTTTGCCCAAATGTAAATTTGCTATCTAAATTTTTATTATACAATGTCTACAAATGTTCATTGGTGATTTTCATGCTTGTGTAAGCCAGATGTAAATATTATGACAAATTTGGAAGTGAGTAGAGAGAATCTCAGAGATCAGCTGTACCATTAAATTTTCTCTTTCCCTAAGCGTTGAACAATAACACAATAGTACTCTAATTTACCTCTAGCACAATTTATCCCGTCTCCCACCTTCTCAAATTTCATTTTAGGCTGCCTGTTTGGTAAGATATCTCAGACGTACAGTACCAGAATTGATAAATATTTCCTTCAAAGCATCTTTTCCCTAACAGAAAATGGTTTATTTGATACCATCTTTTTTTTCTAGAAGGTCCTTTTTACTGGGAAATAAGGGTTTTTTTTCAGTTTCAAGCCAACTTTTTGGCAGGAAAAGGCATTTCAATTTTGCTTTTACCAAACAAATGAAAACAAACTATTTTCAAAGAAAAATTTCTTCAAGAAAAGAAAATAATTCACCAGAAATATGCATGAAGAAATAGGGTTTTGCTGATGTCTCTGCAAAAGCCTTTTGAGACAAATTTTACTATGCCATTTTTTAATGAGGTAAAGTGATTTACCTCAGTTCATAGAAGTGACAGAAGCACAAATAGACCCCTAGCATCCAGATTCCCAGCCTTTTAGCTGATTATTCCTGGTTAAACAGGTAGCATTATTACCTGAAGGCTCCAGCTCTCTCAGTATCTGTTTGCCACTGCCTGATAATTCCTTCTCCCAAAGATATGTATAACACCCGATTTAAAACAGACTCAATGTGTGGAGAACCAGAGAAAACCATGGAAACAAGATGAGGTTAGTGGCATAAGTCCATGCACTATATATATATTGAATGTTGCAGTTACTTCACCAAGCAACAGCTTAGTGTATGGTACAAAAATAAATGGTAGAACATCTTAAAATTCTAGATGAAAACAAAATTACATATAAAAGCACAAAATCTTCCTGGCAGTAACAGTACTACATTGATAAAAATCTTTGCTGCTGACAGGGTGGGTCCTGATGCTGTTTGTTAGATATTCAAGTGGCTCTAAAGGTCATGAAAGCCTCTCTATATAACATGATTATAGTATAATAGAAAAAGGTAACTGACTCAATGCTCCAGTTACTGCTTGCTTTTATTGAATTTCTATATTCATTTCTGCTTAATTAGAAACAAAATTAAATTTATTTCAATGCCAAGTTGTGGCTGTTGTTTTTTCAAACCACATTAAAAAACAAGATGAATATTTGCAGATAATATTCATATTTTGCAAGAAAATTTGTCTACCTGGTTTTTATCATCTGAGAAAATTCATTAATTGGGATTGATGTCCCAATCCACTCCTGGTGAGTAATGGTGAAAATGAAACGATGTACACTTAAAGTGAACAGAGGTATGCTGTGAGTTTGAGCAGACTGTAATTTTAGATGCTATGTTACCGTCTCTCACTATAAAGGAACAAATCTTTTGCTAGTGAAAATGAAGCACTTCATGACACTGAGTTGAGCCATATGTGTCAGAACTAGCAGGAGAGCTGCTGAAAGGTCAAATATGCCAAGTACAGGAAAGTTTGTCAGAACCTGACAGAAATTCTTCAGCTGAAAAATCATCTGTTGGAGAATGTAGATTCCTCAAAATCAAATATTTAACAAACCACATTTCAACATTACCAAGGTCCTGACAGAAAGTCAGGAGAGATCTGAATAAACCTTGCCTGCCAAAAATGTGTCAATACCTGACTGCAAGGCACTCATCCATTTCTTTGGGAGTTACTTGGGCCAGGGTGGGTGGGGCTGAAGGGCTTTTTTGAACCAAGATTTAGGCTAAAAACCTTGTGGCAAACGACTGCCTTTCTGTCAAACTTCTGCCCTCAGGAGGATTGTGGTCCCTGGCTTCTCTTGCTGAAGCCTTCAGTTTCAGCAATCCGTCTGTTCAAGCTTTTCGCTGCTTTTGAGGTTCTGAGCTGGGGCTGTGCTCTGCTCTGCTCTGCCACGCCGTGCTACCCCTCAAATGCTACAGGAAGATTCTGTTTGCATGCAAGGGCACAATCTGGTGAGCGCCTGACTGGTTTGGCACAGGAAGTGCTGCCAAAACACTGCTGTCTTTGCTCTGCTGTGAAGAGCCTGTGCGCTCACAATGCTCTGACAACACACCTTGCTCTGTCAGAGGCACTGAAGTGATTCACTCCTTGATGAGCTTGGATAAGACAACACAGCTGTGACACTTTATATGATATTTAACTTGTCACTGTTGCCTTAAATATGCTTAACCAGGCACTTCGTACAGAAAAAGAGAGTCTTCCTGAGCAAGATAATTGAGGATCCTATAGCTATGTTCTTTTGAAACCTTTGAAGAGGTTTATACAAACTGAGTGATATTTAATAGATAGCTTGAAGCTGCTATCTGTAATTTAACATTCATCATCCCTGCACTTGCCACAGTAGCTTCATTGTATGTGTAGAATAAAATAAGCCTGTTTCTAAAAAGAGAGAAAATATTTAGGTCATGGCCTCTGATAATCTTGAAACTCTTTGATGTGCACCCCTCTCCTATCTCTGATCACGTTTCTATCAGACTCTGTGGGGTCCTAAATATCTCCCCAAACAAGAACAGTCTCACAGGCAGAAGAATATCTGGTGTAGAGAGCAAGTAATAATATAACATAAGGTGACAGGGAAGTTTTTTGGTTATGTTTCTGCAACAAATGTGTTTCAGGAAAGCTAATATTTATAGCTACACTCTTGTTGATAATCGTAAAAGGAAATAAAAAATGCTGTAGGCTAAGCTTTATGCTTATGCAAAAGAGCAAGGCATGCCAGTAGGTTCTCAGCATGCTATGGAGAAACAGAACTGGAGCATCTTAGACATAATAATATTCTGGCAAAGCCACAATTATCCCCTATTAGCATTTTTAAATTTTATTAATCCAAAAATAGTCCGTATATATTAAATTATGAGCATTATGAATGCTGAAAATTAGTTTTGATCCTAATCATTTTAGGTAGAATCAAGGAACGCTATCCCTCTTTCCTTTGATCAAATGAAGCTTTATTAAGCCACTCCTTAAAAATTACTCTCAATCATTAGATGGTGTGTGATACCAAGAGAAGTATTAAAAAGTTATGAGGCAGAGTGCTTAGGCCACTAAGCACTTTTCAGTGAGACATATTTGGACAGCAAGCAAGCAATGTCATGCTTTGAAAAATAAAAGTCTCTATTTTTGTATTAAAGCATTCAATCTGTCTCCTCAAGTGCTAAATATTACTGTGGAGAAATACACAAATATTTAGATGACTTTATCCAGACATCTCACATTGTTCTTCTGAACTTTGTGGAATTGCACTGTTTCATTATGCCTTAGTGAAGACATTTGCCAAGAGTTAATGGAATCACAGGTTAAGTAAGCCCAGATAATTATGGGATCATTAGGCATTCCAGTAAGCACTGCAGCCCCACTAAACAGGTGCCAGAGTTAAGGAAACTGCATGTAAAGGCTTCCTTATTGATTGAATGACATGACTGATCTATAGGCATAGACAGTGCAATGGCCTCTGAACTGGGGGAAGAAGTACTCTCAACAAGCATTCTTGATTTTAGAAGTCACAAAGAAGCAGTGAGTGGATTCCTACATCTCAAAATTACACATGGATATGCACCTAATTACTTGTCTTATTCCACGAGAAATAGCAGGTGTGCTAAATTATCCATGCCTTGTATGATTCAAGGAAGAGCCCTGACATCTACTTTCTTCCTATCACTCCCTGGGTATGTTGTTTTTTCTTTTTACCTTTCTAAATTTCTGTCTTAAAGGGATTGACAGCTTTGAAGTATCTTCCCAAAGATCTGAAGAATCCAAAGAACAGTGGTTTCTCTAATAAATAATGTCACAGATCCCTATTGGTTTAAAGCACCGCAGAGAGCAATCACAGAGGACTGGGGCAACTGGAATCAAAGTCACCTTGATAGCAGCGTTGTTAGGAAGCTGTTTTTAACTGCATGAGAACATATGGTCTTTGAAAACACACGAAGAGACAAAAGTTAATAGCTCTATACCTTTCTCTACCTTCCCTTCCTCCTTAAAACTGTAGCAATGCATACTATAACTGGGAACTACGACTTAAATTTTCAGATCTTATTGCTTTCCTTTACATTCAGATCCCATGGGGTGAAATCACCTCTGATCTCTGTGCTTCACAGTCTGGCGGTGCTACCTGCACAACATCTTAATATAGTGATTAACCTACATGCTCTCCAGAATGCAAGAGAAATTTAAAAATTTCCCTCTCATGCTGAGTTTTGGGTCTATCAATCTCTTTCTCATAGGAAATGTTAAGAAAATATTTTCTGGATGGAGTGAATGCCAAAACCAGACCGAACTCTGTTTACTCTCTGTTAGAAAACATCTCATGTGTAATCCTTATATTATTTTGGCTATTTGAGTATAACCTTTAAAAAAAAGAGGCCAGATTATAAACAAAAATTTTCATCATAGCTCCATAGAAAATATAGATTTCCACTACTGAGGGTATAACCTAAAAATAGTCTTCTGTGATGACAGCACGTTGCTTAGAAATACAACTTACACATTTTTTTCAAGGATAAAAAAGCCCAACACCAATATCATGGCCTGTATACATATAAATATATATGTTCTTTACTCATGTTGTGATGTGCTAACTAGATGACAAGCACTAAGAATTCGGCTGTATGTCCCTAAAAGGCCTTCTGTCTGTGACTTTTCCTCACAGCTGCTTTATCTGAGATTATTCTCTATGCTTGAGTAATTCCCATTGGCACGGTTGCAGGCAAAGCGCTACTGTCTGCCAAGCTTCTGAACTAATTATTGGTGAGTGTAGTACCCCAGCAGTGAGAACCTGGAGGCTGAAAATTTACATGAATCCATTTTTACTTTTCGTAGCTCTGGCACTGAGTAAAATGCACTAGAGCTCGATCTGTTGCATCAGCTTTGTTTCTTTAAAAATACAAAAACATAAAATGTTTCTTGTTTTCATTTCTTTCCTATACTGTGTGAGCATTTTGGCTTTTGTGTTTCGTAATTTAGTTGTTCCAATTGTAATTCTCACCATTTTGTATGAAATCTGCTATTTCATGTGAGCATTTCATGTGAGCATTTCTGTCTGTCAATAGCTGTCCAAAAATAAATACCCCTAAATGAATTCTGAAGTTTTCTCTCACTGCTACAGACAAACAGAGCAACAAACAAAATGTTGCAGGTGAGCGCTGATCAGTGAAAGGCATGGAGACTGAGTAAACCCAGGTGCACCTTTCCCCACTTGAAACAGTGACTAGCCTGCAAAAAGTTAAGGCAGAAGTTTAATTAGTGCAAACCTTAGGTTTAAGAAACTGTTTCTTACAAAAAGAATAAGCATATTAGAACAGCTGATGACCTGGGCTGGAAGAAAGGAGGGTTTAGGGCATCTGACAGGGATGATTTGGAGGACAGGCTGTGACTATTAGCTGAGTCAGGAAGAAGTGGGGTGAGGCAAAGGATAGCTTTAAATTCAATTGAGTGCTATAATCACCAATCTATTCTGAAGTAGATCTTAGTTCCAGCTCAATTCTAGAAAACATTCCCATGAAGACTTTGGTAACTTTGTTGAACCTATTCTTTTCGTAGAAAAAATATTCTGAAGACAAATTTCCAGTCAGGTCTATCTAGTATATTTTTGTATTAGTCACTGAGTCTTAGACAGATACCTGAGTAGTTTATGGGGGGAAAAAAAAAAAAAAATCCAACTTTTATTCTTTTATTCTAAATTGAATCTTGGGGTAGTATTAAGGACCAATGCTGAGTCATTTAGTATCTTATATTTTTAATATGTAATTGGAATAAGAGGAAGTGATCTGCATAGTAAGACTATACAGCCTTCAGAATATACTGGATACTATTAATTGCTTTCAGATGAAGCCAGAGAGATTTTTACCTCTGCAGCTTCTCAGCACCTCAGATTCTGCTGACTTTACTGTGTTTAATTTTTCTCCAGACCAGCCCAGCACCTTGCAGAAAACAAGCTCTATGTTTGTTTTTTTTTTTTTTCTCCCTAGAACTTTCTCCATAAGGTGATGTTTTCAATTGCTGATTTATTCTAGTTGGCTTTGCTGAAACACTTTCTAGTTTTTCCAATGTCATTTATGTAAAGAGTGATTAATAAAAAAATATAATTCTTATAAGAATTACAATCATCTGTCTTACTAAAAACCATTCATGTACATATATTCAATTTCCTGTAAGTACCGATTAAGTTTTTGACTATCCCAACCTTCATTGCTGAAAACACCACTTTATATGGAAAATGTTCCAAATGTCTCTCGTTATGTATTCCCAACCATTCCTCTTTATTCTGTCAAGTGGACTTCCTTAACAACTCTGTTGAATATTAGCAGTACCTGTTAGAAAGATTTGATCTATTTCTATCAAGTTTTGTACCTGGGAGTTTGTCATGTTGTATGGACTTCCTAATTACTTTCAAAGATGATTGATTACTTTAAACTTGTTATCCAATAATCTGTGTCTAGAAATTTCCACTTTTTAGAACATGCAAAACAGCATGTCAGATGTGAGGAATATAACAAACTGACCTGCCAACAAGTTTTATTGAAATTGATATTGCATCTGTAGCTCAAAGTCCCAAATTTTAAAAGTATGAACTGCAGTGTAATTTTAAAAATGTTTTGGAGTAGTTATTGTAATAAAATTTCTTTATATAAGAAAAATGTCACATTTTTAAGACCAATATTGGCAGTATTAGTCAGAAATAATCTTCTGAAACACAAAGATTTTTCCCACCCTGTTATTCTTGTTAGGAGCACCGATACCAAATTTTAACATGATTTATTTAAAAACCAAATCCTTGTACCACTGTAAGGCGACAGACAGACATACTGTGTTCCTTCTGCAAATGGGAAGACTGCAAGATCTTTTTGTTAAAAGACAGGTAGAAATATGAGACAGAAATTGGATAAAACCATTGTTTAAAATCAGACAATGAGGTAGCAAATGACCACAGGTAGCACGCAGGGTATTTCAACAGCATGTTCTCACCTTTAAGTACTTCTTGCTTTTGATCTGGTTTGCCAGGTTTAGTTTATATTCTGCAGAAAGAAGTCTTACCTTTGTTCCATTAGCACCTTGTACTTTCTTAATTGATTTTAGTGCTCTTTGACTTTCTTTTGGAGAATTTATTTTCAGTGAAAAGAACATTTGACCTTGAGGGCATTGTTTCTAATTCTAGCTTCTCCTGGTAAAGTTAGCAAAACACTCAGAAGAGGAAAACTGTTATTACAACATGCTAAGTGCTATATTATTAGACAAAATTTGTTACCATCTAAGGGCTTCAGTTGTTTATAAACCAGTGGATTAATTTCTGTGGTAAGAAATAGGTAACAAGAGCTATCATGGTAGTTCTGATATTGATGTCAGCAGCTGAGCAAGCATTATACACTTGAGTGCAACTCTTGCTCTTTGGTGTTGGTCTTCTGGTGTGGATTGCAGGATACCTGGCACAACTTCAGTGCGGTCACACAAAAGTTTCCCTTTTGAAGAGGCACTGTAAAGAACATAGTTTACTGCTTTGAGGTCTTAATAATTTCTACAAGAGTGAAATTTACTGGAATTTTTTTACATGGATGGAGTTCTGTGCTCTAAAACAGCAAAAGGAAATGCTGAAGTTTTGTCAACATTTGCCTCACATTGAAGAAAATCTATCAAAGCCTTGGCCACCAAAATAAGGAAATTATTAATAAGAAAAACATGTAATTAGTGTTGTAGATAGATACTCCAAAATCGGTGTCATGAGGTTGAAGTTTAATCATCTGAAATCAAGGAAAAAAAATATTTACCATTTAGTCCCATCCAAAGAAACACCTTTGTGAAAAGACTAATATTTAATATTTTAAATAGTATATTTTTGGTGGGGGTGGATTATAAGATCTTAATTCTTCACTCATAGAGGTTTATATAGGTGCTAAATTAAGCAAGATCTACATGTCTTTCTGTGCCTCAGTAAATCAAAGGAAATAATGCTTCCAATGTAACTCAGATGATCTGAGAATAAATCCACTGCTGATTATAAGAACTCAGACACTAATATGATTAACACTGCTCATAAGCTGTTAAATACAGAAATTACTTTATGATTAATGAGTTTCCAGGTCACTCCCACAACAGTGATTGCTTCTCTTCCTTCAATTTCAGATCCTGTCATGAAACTCTCCCAACTACCTATATAGCCTAAGCTTTAACTTTAGATTTCTCGTAAGTTCCAGTGACATTTGTTCTGTTATTGCCATTCCTACCATCTCCTATTTACATTCACGTACTATTAGCACCAGTAGACAAAGCAAACAGCAGTCAGGGCTATCTGTTAGGCTGACTGTGAGAGGCATTGTTACAGTTGCTTAGCAGCCAAGAAGACAAGATAATACATAACTTTCATGAGGGAATGAAAGAGAAAGCAAATTTAGGCAGCTAGAATATTAATAACTAGTTAAAGGCCTAGGATGAAAAGTCTGAATCATGAATTATCCTGACAGATCGGCATCAAAACTTTGTTTCAGCTTAAAAATATCTGTATATCCTGTCTGAATTTTATTTCCTGCAAATATAGCTTAATTTCACAAAGGGCTTTAGCATCACGACACCATGCTTTTAAGGTCTGTCCTTCCCTGGCTTCCTAGGATCCTTAACTGATCTGCAGATGGGTAAATCTGATATTTTTACCATGTAAATTGATAGAATGCTTTCTAAAAATGAAATTTAGAAGCCACATGGATTAAAAGTTACATATTGGTGAAGAATCAGCATGACTCACGTCATAAAAATCCAGTGAAATTCATTGAACAAGTTGATAAGCATACTGGCAAGAGACATTTAGCTGGTGTAGTCTGCTTTGATTTTCAAATAACATTTTGCAAAGCCTTTCATCAAAGCCTCTTAAAGAAATTAGGCTCTTGGACTGAAAAGAAATGTTTTCACATGGACGAAAGTTCTGTAACATATAGGAAATATGGTGAGGGTAGCCAGCTTTTAAAGCAGAGGAACATCTCACCTGTGGCTCTGCACTGGTATTTGTGTTGTTTCACATAATCACAAATTAATCAGAAAAGGAGATGAAATGAAGGAGGTGGCCAAGTTACAGTAACAAACACATTATTAAAGGAAAGAAATATGAGGGTCTGCAGCAAAGTGGAACTTGATAATACTGAGTAACTTCATAACAAAAGAGCAGACAAAATTAAATACTAATAAATGTTAAGCAACACACACAGATAAAAACCATATTCTTAGTTTACTTGTATATAAGTGGGATCTAAAGAAATTATTACTATTTATGATTGTGGTATGGATTTATAATCATGAACTCCAGAAAGTATAAAGCTATGAATAATTATCAAGAAGGCAAATAGAAGGCCAGGAACTATTTCAAAAGGAACAGAAACAAAAAAAAGGAAGAAGCCTTGGTATGCCATAGTAAAATCCATGGTACATCTGAATCTGGAATACTTGTTCAGTTCCAGATTTTCTATCTCAAAAGAATATGCTAAAATGGAAAAGATACAGAGAAGTCTGGAAGTGATGTTCAAAGATATGGTATGGCTTTTGTATGATGAAAAAATAGAGAATTTATAGTTTTCCATCTGGAAGAGAAGGATGAGAAGGGAACATGATGAAGGTCTTCAAAATTGGAGGTGGCATGGAAAAAATAAATAGGAGTCATCTCCTAAAGAAAAAAAAGATCATCATAGAAGGTTCAAAATGAATGAATGGAAATACTCCTTGATATGACAGCTTTTTAATCTGTGCAATAGTTTGACAGTAATATTTTGAGTGCTGAAGCTCTTCAAAAGCTTTTTTAAAAAGTCTGGAAGAAAAACATGCACATCAAGATCTATTTAATACTAGACAAAATTAAATTCAGGAAGTCTCTGAACCTCAAATTGCAAAAGAACTGGTGAGTGTTGCAGTAAAGGAGGTGGCAATGCCCACTTCTCTAATGCTTGCAGGCTATCCTAGGCACCCACGAGCAGTCAACAGCTGAAGACAGAGTGGGTGATCCCTCCATAAGGCAGAAGGATTATTTTCCTGCCCAAGGAAAGCATGGATTCATCCTTAGATGGTTAGGAAGGTGCAGACTGAGTTACTCCTGGGAGCATTCAGAGGCAGATTTTTACGTGCCCAAGGAACTTTAGTAAGAGGAAAAGGAGAGGCTGTTGGAGTATTGGAATATGGGCGTTTGCCAGGGCCACACAGCAGCTAAACTGAGAACTGACCAACATCTCAGGCTTAGGAGCCTAAATATTTCTATGGGCATAGCTCAGAATATTTAATTCACATATTATTTTAAGACATTAAACACCTTGAATACTGAAGGTACCCATATCAAAGCAAATACTTTAATCCACTTAAATTCAATTTAAGTTCTAGCATAGTAGAATGTGCCTCTTCCCCCTTCCTCCTCTGCCACCTACCCCCAATCTGGTCATGTAAGAATTTCCAAAGCAATGCAAGCATTAGGGGAAAAAAAGTATTTTAAATTTTAGTTGTTGAAATCCTTACTATGTTTATGCATTCCTTTATGGTAATATGCAGCAAAATATATAGTAGCACAACCCTGAACAGCTTCATTGCTCCTTAATACTTTAATAAATGTTCACCATAAATCTTAGCAGCAGACTATGCATGTCAAATCCATTTATATAGTGGCTGAGTAGATTTAAAGTCCAAAGATATTATGTTGATAGCATCACTTTGTTAATTGTAGACAAATACAAAGAAATGTGGGATCTATTATGAGCTTTTTCTTATTTTCTAAGCCTCACAAAAAACAAAACAAACAAACAAAACCAACCAAAAAACCTAAAAACCACCAAAAACAAAACCAAAAAACCCTTGAGTTCTGATTAGATTGAACTTCAATCAGTATGTGACTAAAATTATCTCTCCATTTTTTTTTTTTACATAAATAATTCATGATCAGTTTGATCTGTCAGTCCACATCCATCCCCCATACCATCTCTGGTATTCTTTTTTGTGATTTAACATGAAAAAATGTAGGAATAAGCAGAAATTTTAAATTACAGAGCTTTTTACTTCACAACACACACATAATAACTTTCAAAAAACCTGATTTTTTTTTAACTGCTACAGCTCTCAAGAAGCACTTTAGACCTTAAGGATTCACCCTTTTTGAGAAAGAATTTATTAGGTAGATAATAACCATGGACACTATTAGAAGCAGATGAAAGAACTTAGAATTTAGAGCTTTCAGAGTTTTCCTCACTACACTTCAATGTTAAAATTTGTATTGATTTTAACATGAGATGATTGTCCTCCAAACCTTTGATGAAAAAAGAAAATTATTATCAGGTTTTACTAGTGACAGTTCTGACAAAGAATCTGTGCTATATACAGAACTGAAATTTGGTTCTCATTCTTCATGTTTAGAGGCAATTTAAACATAAAATGAAGTAATCTGGGAACAGGGAATTTGTGTATATGATATGAAACTCCTGGAAAGGCATATTGTACAAGTGTTGCTTTTAAATGTGTTTCTTATGTAAATTAAAACAAAAAAAAATAGTAATAAGGCTTATATGGGGAAATATACAATCATAATTAGATTGCTATCATTATAACAGTGTAATTCTCTGTGACGATTATTTTTAAATTTAATTCATTTGCATTTTTAACTACAATAATACCACATTAGTTATATATTAGAGCAGTTAAGGGTTAGATTAAAAACTATTCCATGCCTGTGGACCGTTAAACATAGCCAGAACCTCTTTCTGATTTTTTATATCAGAAAGCTGCTGTTCAATGTCTGAGGTTCTATCATGTGAAATGACAGATAAATGTGACAAAGCTGGACTTGGAAGAACAGACAGCTGTATATTTCTCTGTGTCCTGGGTTGAAGTATATTCTATCACCATCTGTTGAAACCAAGTGAGGCAGTGCTCCCTGCCTCCCCTACTCTGGATTATCTTCTGTTAATGGGCCCATCAGCACCTTGCCACATGACTCACAGATAACCCCCTCCTGGACTATCTCCTGTTAATGGGCCCATCAGGCCTTATCACATGATTCACCATCCCGTTGTGAGATGCTCCGCCCAGAAGGAGGAACCAAGCATTCCAGCCTGGATATAAGCTGAGACTCTGAACACCAGAGAGCGCTTACCCACTGGATTCCCAGAAGACTTGAGATACCAGACCTTTCTATGGGATCACTGCTTCAAGAAGACCACCTCATCTGGACTGCTTCCATCACCCTGATCAGGTTGTATTCTGACTCTGTCAGTGGTCTTTTGTATTTCTTTGCATTTATTTTATTTTGCCTTTTCTTTCTTTTCTTCCTATTGTATTTCTGACTTGGAGCCTCTCTTGTTTTGCTTTCAAACCACTACACTCTGTAATAAGCAGTGTCTGAAACAGAGGTCTTGCTGACATGTGTGATTTGGGTCTGATACCTGCACTCTGATCCTGTAGTCCTAGCTGTACTTTGTTGAGATTAGGGCACAAATAGTGGGTTGGAGTAGAGGTGAAGGGCACTGTCTCCCTGTGGGAGGCCTTGTCCTTTTTGTTCCAGAACAATCAGCCAGGTCAGTGTAAATCACAGATGATTAGTTTAAAATTCTTGATTCCAAAGGGACACAGAGGGAAAAATTGCTTGGATATCAAAATCGGCCAGCCAGAGTAACTAACATATTTTTATGTGAACACTTTCCCACTTTTCTTTACCCGTAGTTTAACCTGACCTGTCTGCCTTTCTTCTGGAGCAGAATGGAAAAGAGCAAATGCCTGCAAATAGTGTTAATAGGGAGGCATCACCACAGTACCACTTCACTCCTGCAAACACCAGAATTATTATGCCCACACCCATATCCCAGCCTTTCCCTGACTTAAGCACTACAGAAGTAAGAAGGACAGTGTGACAGGATTAGTGCATTGCCTGTGAAAATGGGGAGTAAATTCAAGCACAAACTCAATCTCAACCCTGGTCTGTAAAAAACACACCAGAAATGTACATATATTATGTGGCGAATCATTCAAGTGTTGGACAATATAAAGGGACTTATCAGTCCAGATGAAAGCAACACTATGTTTTGGTTTCTGCTTTGCAGCACAGCAGTTTCAGATGAATTCTGATTGAGCTCTTGCTCTAATTAAAACCTGAAAATCAAGTTAGCAGTACAAGAAAAGAACTACCAGAGACAGAAACAAAAAACCTCAACCCTACTTGAATTATTTTGCCTGCTGAAGTAATTTCTGCAGTATTATCAGGAGTGTCTTCCATGGTGCCTAGTGGGAAAGATCTTAAGAATCTCTTGGTGGCCATCTAAAACAGTAACTCGGGAAAAGAAAACCTCTACCATTAGTGTCCATATGTCTCTTTTGGCACCGATGTCATCTGACCTCAACATGCTTTTATATCACCACAGATGAATCTTATTTTTAGTTTTAATTGAACAAATACTGTATCATGGCTCACCAATTTGGTCCTCTGGAACAATTACAAAAAATCCTTTGAGACACTGGTGCCAAAGGATGACATTTTTATTGGTTGTCCTCTGCCAGCTGCAGCAATGTGCCTGCTGCTCCTTCATTCCACATCTAGGTGTTTCCTTTCTTTATTCTCCTTTTCCACTCCCTTGCCCTAGAGGATGCAAAGCTTTATCCAACAATGCTCTCTGACAATCCTTCTTTTGTCTAAGCCTTAGTACTTTCAAGAAACAAAAAAAGAGAACAAGAGAAGAGCACAAATCTCATACCAAAGTTTAAACTGCTTCCACGACTTCTGAAATAACATTTTTTTTTGTTTTTTGTTTTTTTGTGTTTTTTTTTTGTTTGTTTTTTTTTTGTTTTGTTTTGTTTTTTTCTTTTTTTTTTTTGACTGATGATATTCTGATGCAATGCAATAATTTGGCAATTTTACTTTCCCATGGGTCTGTCTTGGAGAAAAACACTGCTACAAAAATACACATTCAAGAGTAACAATTTACTTATCAGTTCATTTATTCATTTTTCATTTTTAAGAGCAAAATATTTTAGAACTGTTTGCATTTCAGAGATACTGAAAGTTCTAATCAAATGTTTTTGATTTAAAAAAATGGCATCAATCAGCTCAAAAGGTATCTGTAGGTAGGGAAAATGAGATATTATAGGGAAAATGAGATATTATAGGTATTTACTTTCTTTGTTTTGTTGGTTTTTTTTTTCTTTCCCTGAAAGTGATGCATTCAGTAATAATACACAAAATTTAATATTACAACTGGCAACCTGTCACCTGATGGAACATAGGTGGAAGACAGGGAAATCCCTTCAAGCAACTATGAAAAATGCTACTGTAAATTTATTCAAAACATTTCTGGTAGCCAATTCAGTTTACAAATTCCCAAAAATCTCACCCCCAGCTGTTCAATCCTATCCCAGTATCACCTTACTGCCTCTTCATCTTATAACAGTTTTTAAAGGCTTAAACCGGAGGATTCAAATCATGATCAGAATTAAAATAAACAAACACTTCTGGAGGCTTCTTTAAACCTGGGTCATTTTGTGAATCTGCTTTTCAACCCAATCCCACAAACAGTTATGCTGACAAAAGTGTACAGGCTGCAAATTGTGCTGGAGAACCAGAAATAATCAACCAAGCATGAGAACTTCATTTCCCAAAGCACTTTTTAAGAACAGGCAATTAAATTTCACGTGCTAAGACTCACAGAAAATAAGTTGGCCTCCCACTGGCAGATTTTTCAACGCAACTCCGGAGTCCAAAGTTCCACTTTCCCACCTAACTAAATAACACCTCTGAAAAGAAGTGCCACAAAATATTTGATAAAGGGTTTTGCATCAGCATGGAAAACTGAGTTTTTTACCCTGGGGATCTACATCTGAATTGAAGTACACCTTGCAGTTATACTCTCTGTACTAAATAAAGTCTATAGTAAGTCCTTGCCACAATAATTTCCCTTGCAAGGGAATGTATCAAGAAAGAAAAATCCATATTTATATTTGTTTAAATATGTATCCCAAAGTATAGCACAAATACTGCTCTCAGTTTTATAGTTGGTCCACATTACCATTGCGAGCTCCAAACTTCAAGCTCACAGAAAGTGTAAATGTGATCTCACCATTTGCATGTTCTGATTGGCACTAGGTACACTCAGCCTAAAATTCAGATTACTGTAGGGATGTTTGTTTCTATTTTCTATATCGTCTTTCTTCTGATTTATTTTCACGTTGGCCTAATTTTAAATATTTTTTCTCCATTGCTCCTAATTAAGCTGCTGCTACATCTTATGAGCTTCATTTAATTAAATTAATTAAGGAATTTATTTATATAACAAAAGATAACCAACCCATCAAGCTTGCTTTCCCAAATGCCCACAGCTCTAATAGAAAGAAAATTAAAGGCACCTATTTTAAAGTTAAATACCTGCAGCACAGTAAGATTGTGATAAAAGTGTCAGAAATATTTTAACAGATATTTTGGGACTTTTTTGTCCCCTCAATGTTTAGAATATGACTTAGCAATGGTAGTGTAATAAGAAGATCACCTGCTCTAAAATGAAGGCTCTTACCCACATGAGGTGGAGGAACTGTTTTTCACCTTCTGGCTTCATAATGCATGAGTGAGAAATTTTGTTAGAATTACCTAGCATTCATACAGGAAGAGAAATCACATAATGGTAGGGGTGTAGAAATAATTTCATTTTATAATATAATTAAGATAATGTTTAAGTTACAGTGATGTAAACTCTGATACCTGAGTGCTCTGTTCAGCTCAGTTTTAGCAATCTGTAGTATCTCAGAACTGGAAAACATCAATTCTGTACCCAAACTGGACAACTTTCATTCCACTGTACTTTGAAATTCTATTTCTTTACAGTCAGGACATACCCAACTGGCTTGGAGACAAAAAGACACTTCCTAAATATGCCTTTCTTGGTAACAGACATCCTACAGGCACATCTGCATTAATTGTTTCCATCATCACTGAAAAAAGTTATTAAGTGTTTGCCAGACAAGCAAGACTTAATTCCTCCAGCTGGATGCTGCCAAGCCTTTTACAGAACATTGCTCTTGTCACAGTGGCTGGGCATAGCTTTAAAACACATTTACTTCAGCCTCATGCTAGTGTGGAGCCTTTTGCTTGTTTGCTTTTCTTTCACCCTCTTTCTCCCATTACAGTGAAAGGAAGTTGTTGATAAGAAAGAACTTGATAAGCCACGTAAAGCCAGGATGGTTTAAGAGTACTGATAATAATTTATTCATCTTTCTAATCTATTTATGAAAAATGAGGTTGGGTTTTTTTTGGGGGGGTGGGAGGATGGTGGGGCAGTGCAGTAAGAGGTGATTGCCTGCACTTGGATCATTGCAGTGACATGCACTGGGCCATTAAAATACCTGTGCAAGCCAAACCTGGATTTCCATGTTACCATCTCCCCAAAGCCTCTCTTAAATCCCCTTCCAACAAAACCACTACCTGCATCATAACATCATTATGGATCACAAATATGTAGGAACACATAGTGTTATTATAGAATTATAGAACTTCTGAGCTGGAAGGAACCCATTAGGATCAAAGTCCAACTCTGACAGTGGTGGTTACTTTAAGACATCACATTAAAAATATTTCTATGAAAAGAAAAGAAAAGGTAGTTAAAGCAAAATTTCTGACAAGTATACCAGGATAGGAATAAAAGGAAGGCTATCCCAAAAATTATGCAAGATAATAGTTTCTGATAACATAACAGTTCTGATACAATTCCCTGCCATAGGTACACTCTCATGGAAATCAGTGGCACTATTTTGAAAGTAAGGGAATAAATAAGGATTCTGGAATATTACATTGTGCTGCAATTAAAAGCAGAGGTAAATTGGTCAGAAACTCAATTAAGCCCAGAGAGCATGATAAGTAGCTGGATGCATTCTCTCACTTCAGAGACTGGCTAAAGACTGATCTATTCATTCTTTTACTGATCAAGTTCATCTGTACTTGTTTGTTTGCAATACACGTAATTTTAATCACAAATCATTGGCCAACTCAGCTCTTCACTGTGCACTCAGCCATACACCCTGGGCAGTGTTTTCATGGGATATTAAAAATTAAGTAGGGTTGAACTAGGTCACCCCCTAGGTGTAATGAAACCCCAAATGAGAAAGAGTCTGAATTATTTCTTCAGTCTACATGTCTGCTTGGAAAATAGCACTTACCTTCAGTACAATATTTGGACATAAATTATGTAATAAAGATAAATACATAGAGAATAAAACTTAAAAAAAAAAATTTTTTTTTTTTATAACAACTCCATGGAACATGTACCTCAAGTTATCTGGAAGTACCCTAATTGGGCTCAGATGTATAATTGACTGTATATATTTATTTCCTCCAATAGACTATTTTTCTATGCTTTTCATAAGCAAGCGATTTCTTTAACAATTCTATTAAAAAGCAGATGGAGCATGCATACTTTGTCCGTGAGATAGTAGCTGTGCATTCATTTCAAGAGTCTGTTGCACTTTGTAATGCAACAAAACTTTAGTCCACAAGTAACCACAAGCCTGTAATAATTAATAGTGTAAAGGTGAGAACATATCTACAGTGACAAATAAAACAGGGCCGGGCACTATTTCCCTAAGTCCAAGTGGCACAGGCTGTATCTGTCCATGACAGAAGTTATCCCTGGGTCTGCTGTGGCTTTAATTTATTGTTAGTTCTATTTTATTCTTTCAGTCCTGTAGGTGTAGTGATCTAAGGACACTGTCAGTGTGCATTAACATGTTTTTAGTAGTGTGACCCTAAGGGGAAGTGCTGCTTGCCAGTGGTTGTGGTGTGAAGGCTTATGATGTTAGCTGGGGGGGAAATTTCCAATAATATTGAATAAAATATAAGCAAATTAAGAAGAAAGTGAGCAAAACTTGCAGTAGTCCTGTCCATGCTGCCTGCTCAGAACGCTTTGTCCTCTCAGCCATATAAAGATACTGCCTTGAAGAGCTCCATTTCACACACAGCAAAGCTAAATAGGGAAGGCACTAATAAATAATAAATAAACAGTAATAATTACTAAATGGCTTGCTAGTATTGTGCCCTAGTCTTGCTTATATTTTACATATATGTAAAATATGTCTATATCCTGACTTCATGCTAGGGTAGACATGTACAAAAATTACAGCAATTATTTGAAAATAACTTTTTCCAATAAAGATCGTTTAAAATATGACTATTTTAAATATTTTAAATATATTTAAATATGACTATCCAGAACAACACAGGGGATTTTTTGTGAAGTGTCACATGGCTTTTCTAAACATCTGCATTCAAATTACCAAATATTTTAATGAAGATATTGCTCATCTAGTTGTACATCTTGACTTATGGCTACAAGCTTTTCTTCATCAAACATCTCCTTAAAATAAATTCAAACCAATAACTTTTACTGTCTGTAACAAATAATGTTCATGTAAATAGTTGCTCAAGTGAATAACAATTGCTGGCTTTGGACAATAATTACCACATTTCTAAAAAATAATGTTCCTTCAAGCACATCATAGAACAATGTTTGAATATAAAACGGAGACGGAACTGAAACCATTAAAATATTTTATAGAAATTAGCCGAAATTATACTTCCTGTCTTAATCATACTTTTTTACATCTACAAGGATATGAATAATATTGGAACTTGTCTCTGGATTTACAAATAATTTTACAAACAAATCTTGTCCACTTTGTTAGCAATTTACTTACATTTTTATTCAGTGTCTGTAATCCTCATCTGGTTTATAACCTGAAGGTGAAATCCTTTGTTGCAGAATGCAAGGTTGCAGAGTTTAGCACTCACAGACAACTCAAGGCTCAACTGGCAACAGGGAATCAATAGATGTCACAGGACACAATAGTGGGTGTGATGGCATTCCCTTGAAGATGGCATTATAGACAGATGTCAGATAAAAGAAGATGCAAACAGGAAGACCGGCATGCTGATGAGCCTGAAGTCTCTTGTAAAGATAAAAACTTTGTCTGTACTAGCAAAATTGTCAGCAGCCTGGGAGTCAGAAACTGAATCTTGATTCAGGCTAGGTGGGAACCAGTAAAGTTCAGAATGGGACTGCTTGAAGAAGCTTAGAGCCAATCAATGCAATTTTCATATCAAAGAACATTTTGCCTAAAGCCAGGAGTTTCAGTCTGTTGAAACCTCCCACCAGCAAAAACAGCAATGGATGTTTTCATACCTGTCTGATCCTCTACATACAAAAGACAAGAGCTGCTGTAAGTACGTGTTGACCTACCAAAGACACCATGTAAGCGTCTTTTGAGAAGTATATCTGGCACCCTCTGATGATGCTTCAATGGCCATCACTAAGCAGTCATAGCACACTGGCACAAACCATGCTGACTAAACCTCTGCAACAGCTACAAAAGGAAGAGACATAGAGGCAATTCCAGCCTCTAGTCCTCAGGCTGTTAATAAAATAGTTACAGAACAAATGCACCATGCTTTTTTTAAAAAAATCTCAGGTTTGGAAACTGCCATTTTATCTCTCTGAGAATAAAGAATCAAAAACAATGATATCCCTCTCTTTTCTCATAACATTGTTATAAAACATAACTCTGCTTCCAAAGACTACAAAAACATTAACACTTTAAACACTGTAACACCATTTTGACAGATGTCCTGTGTACATCGGCCTGTAACAGAGAAAACAATATGTAGACTTTTCAGAATGATCTGAAATTTTATTACAGTGATGCCCAAATTTCTGTTCCTCTATTTTTTACATGTGCACATATGATGTTCTACCACAACATAAAAACTAGAAACAGAGAAATAGATTCACCAGTTCTTCCAGTGACTGTTTGTTTTTTTTTTTTTTTAATGATTTGTATTCCACTGTCACTACCTACCTCAGGAGTCAAACAAAGGAAAAAAAAAAACTTCGTGGTTAATACCAGAAAGGAAACCAAACAGCTCTGGAAAGAGTAAAATCTGATAGTAAACGGTCCCAAGATGCCCATTGGTGGTTATGCAACGTGACTTTTTCTGTTTAAAAGGTCCATATTTTTACCAGCTACTGCATCCATTGCTATTTGGACTTAATAGCCAGGAAAGGTCATGCTGCCGTGACAGGACTTTGCACTTGGTATCCACCTGTGTGGATGGATGGAAAAGTGCAGGCATTAGCTGCCATGCCAAGGTGTATTCCCTGCTGCAACAGAGCTCTGCTTCACCTGCACCTTCCAAAGATTTTCAAACCTTACTTAAGCTAAGTAAGCTAAGCTTAAGTCCTTTAAAATTCTTTAAAGCCAAGGGTGTAGGTAGGTATTGCAGGATCTAGACCTCCCAGCATTTGAACATGAAAGTGAAAATGAATGAAACATCAACAAACCTAAAAGCACAGTAAATCAGTCAGGGCACGAGGTGTCCCAGAAGCCCAAGACTGTTAGCACAAAGATATTATCTACTGAGGAGGAATCCAGGCTTCACTCATATCACAGGAAGGCTGCAGTAAATTAGGAATTAATGTTCTGAAGTTAATTAATTTAATTGATTTCAAGCTGAGTAAGGGAGTTAAGGCTGGTATGCAAACAGGGAGAGAGTATTTAAATTTAGCTGTCATTAGCAGGCACGTGTCGCAAGTATCAGGACTTTTTGCTCTCATAGTATTGAGGCCACTTGAAGTCTTTAACACTTCTGTTTCCTTCATCAGAATGGGGAATAGACGCATTATTTTCAGACAAATTAACAAACAATTAACGTAAGACGTGCAATTTTAGAAAATAGAGGTGCGTATTTGATTGTTCTCCATGGAAGCTTATGGCACTGGTTGGGGCTGGGGGGCTGAACCGCATTTTATGGCAGATCTCACTCTTTTCAAAACAGGTCCCAGTCCTGAAAAAATCTTTCTGACACAAAACTGTCTTCTTTAGGAAACACATTACTTTCTGGCAGCTATGCAGGTAGGATTAAACTAAATAATAATTAATAAGAATAATAAGGAAAGCAAAATATTTTAAATGTATAAAAGTCAAAAAGAAATGAAAAGTGAAAAGAAAAGTGTTATGACAAACAGGTGCTATTTCATATTATTTCACTGAAACTATCTTAATGATTGAAAGTGTCTCTACGCTTTCCATCTTAGACATATTGATTTTTAATACAGTAATCAAACTCAAGGGCTTTTTTTCTCAATACTACTCTAAGCTTTCTATACTGTCCTTAAATGAAAAGAATACAGAATCTGTATCTAAAAAGCCTCCTTGATAGTCATTAACAGTACATAAAAAAAGAAATTAAATAAAATTGAAGCTCTACAGAAGCATGCAACTATAGGAACTGTTAAAAAATAAATGCGAGGCAGTGACTAGGACATCTCTTTTTCCAAAACAGAGTTAATATGCCTGCATTAGTTTGTTTCACATTCTTTATTACATAAATTATGATTAAAGTTATAGCAAAGATAGATGCAATATTATTGATACTAATAATATAGAAGTTAAATTTTATTGAAGAGAAGTTTAGGACTAACAGTTTGCATCATTAGATTCCAGTGTTAATATGCTACAGATTTTCTGTGAAAACAGTACAATTACAAAATATGTAAGTGGAATCATTGACATAACAGTGATTCTCAGCCTCAGACAGCATCTTGGAGATTCAGTGCTTTAATACCTGTAAAGCATTTAAAGATGTCTGAGGAAAATGTACTAGGTAAGTGCAGACTATTCTTCTTCAAGAGCCATGTGACAGGTATAAGACAGACAGATTTTCAAATATCACAGAAATACTGAAGCTATATAAAAATTTAAGGATCATAAATTTATGCTCTGAAATTTCCTTGTCTATTGTTGCTGCCTTTACTGACTGTGAGAATTTGTGTGAATGATGTTTCTTTGGTTAAAATTTTGGGAACAATTTTTCTGACTTCAATCTGTAGCATTCAAATGCACATATACATGGGGCTTCAGTTATTTCTTCAGGAAATGCCACAACTAATTTGCAAAATGTTCAACATGCAACCATTTAGGAGAATTACATTTTAATTAGTCTGGTTATATATTGTGATTATTACTATTTTCATTCGTTTTCATATTTCCAAAATGCATTTTTTGATACAAGGCCACATCACAAGATCTGATTTAATTTCTTGCATATAATAAATTATGCTCCTGCTCCATGGGCCTTAAAATTATATCATAAATTCAAAGACAGAAGATGAATACTGAGACCTAGATGAGAACTGATGAGAAATATTATAGCAGTACAGCTGAGGATACAGGTGTAATACAGTTTAGATACAACTCCATTTCCAGGATAAGTCTGTACAAGATTTTGTGGCACAGTTCAGCAAGTGCTGCAAGGATAAGAATCATTCAAAAAACATGCTACAGTCATAATAGTGCAAAATAGTGAGGACAGATCTGACTTAACCTTTAAATACGTGCTCTGTCTGTAGAGCCTGTGGTTTCACAGTTCTTGCCATAAATCAGAATACCTCAAATGCACAAAGACAGGCTTGCTGGCAGTTGAAAGCTTCCCACTAAAGAAAACCACATATTTTAACCTACTTAAAGCTTTGGGCTTAGGATTCTATCTTTATTTAAACTCCAAAATGGTTAACAGTTGCTACATACCCACTTTCATTGCCACATTTTCCTGCAAAATAATCAGATTGCAGTTTTTCTTTTAGTTGCAAAACTAATGTAATATCAAAAAACCGATTTGAATATATTGTGTACCAGGATGAGTTTAGAGTTTGGAAACTTTGAAAGAAAAATATTAAAAGTGTCAAAGAAACACAGCAGTCACACCCCCAGTCAGGGTGCTAGAGGAAAAGACAGGACCTTGCAATGTCTGATCAGCCTCACTGAAGTATTTACAAACCCCCAGTTTTTCACATCCATTAAATAATGAAGAAAAGAAAAAGAACCAAAGTTGTAATTTCAGTATGGGTATACAGCGCTCAGACAAAAGATACATTAACATCAGCCAAATGAAACCAGCAGGAGGGAAGGAATTGAAGAAAAAAAGAAGTCAAATCAGCAGAATGAAAAGCAATGGAAATAGCGTCAAAGTAATAGATGAGGAAAATGTATGATCCATATTCAAGTTGTCTCTTTTCAGTTTTACTGAGGGCATAAATCCTTACAATAAGTGATAAATCATTTTTAATTCCTTTGATGGAATCATGTTAAGGAGAAACAAGTATTTTTTTGGAGCTGGTAGAACTGCCATGCATAATTCCATAAGCATCATATCCCATAGAGGGTATGGCCTGGGCAGATGAGATGAAGATTGTAAGCCACTTATCAACATTCACTACTCTGATGCCATAACAGCAATTAAGCACAGTGTCTTTTTTTAAAATAAAGCTTTAATTTTCCCCATTTAATATGCATTTCTCTTTGCTAGGGCTTCTATGCTGGTAGGGTGCACTTTAATGTGCTTTTTTAAATTAATGACTTGTAATAGCAGTTGTAAATTGATATCCATAAACTAACTGTAATTTTATGTACCTTATTTTGAAAACAACATGTGCAAGTATTTGTATCAAGATAACAGATTATTTTTATTCCTAAACAATAGTGATTCTAATATATTATTCCTAGTGCAGCCTTTTGAAGTTCTGTGTTGGGAAAAGAAATGATTCATACTTTGTGCCTACCATAGCTTTGCTAAGGCAGGTTATACCAAATAAACCATGACAACATCTCAACATGGTCCTGGACACTGAAGTTAAAATGGGAGATGAAGATTCTTGTGGAATTGCAGGAGGGAGAGTGTGTGACTGAAAACTCATCAGGAGAAAAGTTTTATGATATTTGGTCCCTGGACACCACAAGGTCAATATTTGCCTCTAACAGAAAATTCTCCAACAGGAAGACACTTCATTCTCTGATTTAGTGATTTAGTGTTTTTTTTCTTCTTCTTTTTTTTTTTTTTTTTTTTTTTTTTTTTTTTTTTTTTTTTTTTTTTTTTTTTTTTTTTTTTTTTTTTTTTTTTTTTTTTTTTTTACATCCATATAGATGGTATGTAGGCCAGTAAAACCTTACATTGAAAAATTTTATCATGGATATAAATCAAAACATAAACGTCTTTCCCCATGTTTGATTAAAGAGAAACTTTGCAGCTTGCATGGTATTAATAAAGCACAGTTTTGGTTTTAACATTAATTAGTGAAATCCTCAGTGATGTTCTGCAATTATGGAATTATCTACAAATATATTTGTGCCTAATGGGCTGGAAAGATTACAATGACCCTCTCAGAATAATGAGATCTTGATTTTTGCCCTCTTTCCTGAGTGCCTGGTGAAAGGCAATGAATTGATCATATTACCAGCACCCAAAAGGAAATAGACTGGAAACACCTTTTTAAAGGAACATTCCAAAATGTTAAAAGAGGCTTCTCAGTCCATCTGTTTCCAAATGAAATAAATAGGTATGAAAGGCAGTGTCTGGTTTCCCGCTTCCACTTCCTGTTCCACGATCACTTTCAGCTCTCAGAAATCCATACTTATTTCAATAATCTGTATTTGGTTTCAGCATGGACTAGGACACAAGTCAGGACTAAGCCTCCTTCCTCACCATGTGACATGACAGGGACATTCAGCAACATCAGTGCCCAGGAAGGGGATGTACTCCTGGAATGCAACTCCCCACTGGGTCTGCCTCCAGCCTTCCTAACAGTAACTCCTTGCCTTCTCTTCTTGAATTCTTAGTCTTCCTTATTTTCCTGACATTATTGATAGAAATGATATCTTTCTCTTGTGCTAGTCCATTTACAATCTTTTGCACAAGTAGGTTCAGTGCTTTTGAGTGGGAATAGATCTATACATTAATCTGTACTATTGATTTACACAATTTTATTCTGAATAAACTATTTTTATGATTGAAGTTCAGGGTAGTTAGTCACCATTTCATCATTATTTCTATCCACAAGCTTCTCTTAATGAAGGGGGATAAAGATTAAAATTATTAATTTTGTTAATTGTTTCATTCATTTTAATTTTTCACTTTGTATTTTACCATTATTTTTTGGATCAGGAGACTGAATAATTGGTTTGAAAAATACTTTTCAAGCTACTTGCATTTTCCTGGATACTTTCTAGGGAACTTCACATTTTTTCTTATAGGAAACATGAGTGAAGAATTAATTTGTCTTATTAGCAATTAGATTGTTTTTTCCTCTAGATGTGTTGTGATTTTAATTTCCTTCTCCTTTTTGAGATCTCTCAGCTAATTACCCAAATAACATAGATGAAGATTGTATAGAACTGGCCCTTAGCTGCAAAGTTAGAAAGTGCCCTGAAAAAAAAACCCTGCAGTTTAGGAAAATATAAAAAAAATTGACAGATATTTCCTGGTTTTTAATGCAATGAACATAACTCCTATTTGGACTTTTATAAGGCATGAATGATCAGCATTTCAATACACTCAAAACCCTCCAAGTATGTAAAGCTCCATCTGGGGAAAAAAAAAAAAAAAAAAAGGAAAGAAAACTGCCAAAAAAGTGTGAAGGGCTTGTGCTGCTGCTTATCCTGCTGTCATTGTTTTCCTAAGATTCTATTGACAGTCTCGTTTTACTTATCACTTCTCCTGTCAATGTTTCATTAGCATCCTCCTGCCGATATTTTCCTTTGCTGCATTTACTCCTGTAAGTCAGACAGAGGGGCAGAACAATGTCTCTTTGCAATATTTGTTTTCATGTACTCCTTCATTATGGAACTCATTTCAGCTGGACCTTTAAATAACTCCTAAGCAGCAAGAAAGAGGCAGTACATCCATCACACAGTGAATACAAAGCATTTAATACAGATCTCAAATCAATTCTTTTGCTCAAATGTTAATTTTTATTTATTTCCCTTCCCCAGGAGGCTTAGCAAGTAAAAATTATGTTCATGCCAGTGTGGATTTATAACACGAGGAGGGAGATGAAATAAGAAAGCTGAGCATACTGTATTAGCTATTATTCATAAACTATTTCTACTTGTCAGACGTTTGCTATGAGGCTGAGAATGCAGTACTTCACCTCTCTGTCAGTTTGACCATAGCCGAGAAGTTGCTTCAAGTTCACACATCACAACAACTCAGAATAAATTCCATGACTAAAAAGACTAATTCCTGTTTCCTGGCACACTCTGTGCCTTCCTCCTAAGCAAAGCTTAGTTAATATTCTAAAGGCAGAAACCCAGACAATGTCTTCATAAACATAGAAAATTTCAAAGGAAAACAAAATTACTTCCTTCTGGGATTTTGTTCTTGATAGTCTTTTCTGACTTTGTTGCTATTGAGAATAAAGTAAGATGGGGCCAAGAGAGACTTCAATCTCAGTTTAGATTTCTCTGTTTCTTTTTTAAGTGAAGCCCTTTCATATTACCAATTGATTTAATGTCAATATGCTGCCTAAAGTTCAAGTTGGGAAAAAGTGATGTCATATTTGAAAACTTTCTAGGTATACTTTCATCTTTTCAAATAACAGACTTTCTTCACAACACTCTCTTTCTTATCTTCCTCCAAGCCCTCTATCCCCATAAAACCTCACAAAAAAATTTGGCTCACCATAGTTTTTCAGCTTTTGCCCACGAATAGACCTACACATGGTCCTATGTGTTATTTTTTGCAGACATAATTGTTTTAAAATATCAAGGCATCACAGCTTTTGGCATTCTCATGTGCTTTTTTCTTTCTGCTAGTCGTTCTACATGTTTAAGCATCTAAAATATATAGATGAAATTTACATATGAAACAGTCTCAACTAGGGAAAGAATTTTAATATAGTTTTAGAGTAATGATAAATAAAATGTGTTTCTTTATTGACTGTTCTACAATTTTCAATCTGTGAATGTGTAACTGGATAATATTTTGAGTTAAAAATTAGGAAAGATGTCTCCCTATGTTTTCATTACTCCTCCACGGGGGTTATTGGCATTTCCAATAAATATTCATGACAGCTGAATCTTGAAAATGTCTATCCAATAACGTGCAAAGATGCTCTGATTTTTTTAAAAAAGAAAAACCTTAATGGATGCCACAATTAAAATGAGATATCAGGAAATTTGCCAGTGGTAAGAGTCCCTTATGTCGATGGTTTGGCTCAAAATGTTATAAAATTTCTTTTGTCACTGCCAGCTGAGTATCAGCTAAACAGGCTCTAAAACGTAAATCTCTGGATGTATTTTGACCCATTATCTTCCATTTTCAGGATTTCCACAGAGTGTAAGTGACCTGAAGACAACATCTGATTTGGGGAAAAGTGTATGCCAAGAGTGTATTATTAACAATCAAAATCCAAAATATAGCTGTTTATATATTTCTGTTTGTTAATGTATTTTTGTACGTCTGCTTTGGATTACTTCCCTTCAGTTTAGGGATTAAAAATACAGAGACTAATTTCTTTATCTCCTTTACCAATTTGATCTAATAGTTGCAAGACAATATTACAAACCCCTCCAATATTCCTAATTCTTCTGAGAGAAAATAAATAAGTGAAATCTATTTGATGTTATAGATATATACCTAGCAAGCCAGAAAAACCTGCTGGGGATTACAAGTGAATATCACTGGGTCACTGAAGGAGATCCTCCCAGCTTTTTATGAAAACTGGCCTGTCTGGGAAGGACAGTGGATAAAGTTGAGGATTAGGAGGCAAAACACACTTTTCACAAAATTGGAAGTCATGCTTCTGAAAGTGTCAGATTGAATTCCTCTCGTCACTCAAAAATCTGTTGGCAACTGACAATCAGAAGTGGATTCAGCCATCATGGTTTACCATCTCACGTTACTGTCCAACTCCTGTAAGCCAGGATTTCATCATGAAGATAACATCTCCACTGAAAATTTCTCAACAGTCTCTTGCTTCAGTTGTATTTGCGTCTTTCATTTTCTCTGTTTCTGTGTCAGGAGACTCAGGCATAAAACTTTAAGCACGTACCTTTAGCAAAAACCCTGACAACCCAGAAACCTGTCAGGGGCACTTTATTTGATGCCACTGTCTCAAAAGCCTCTGGGCATGCACATCCTGGGCATTACTGTGTTTGTAACAAGCCCCTCTAAGGGGTCAGTGTGCACCAGCTCTACTAGTTCATATCTTAATTCAGCTTTTTTTTCCCTTCTTTATTCCTGAATGTGTAGAGATTTAGATCTCACAGTAGGCTGTCTAATAGATATTCCCTTGGGACTGACCTGCTGGGAGAATTGCTAAGGTTTTGTGAGTTAGGGTTTCATTTAAGTTTCTGAAATTCACCATGGCTAATTGTTATTGCCGCTGTTGAATCTAGTACTGGTTTGCTAGAGGAAAATGCCTAAAGCAGTTTGTTTTATTGGTTTTGTTGGGCTGTTTGTTTGTTTGTTTGTTTTTGTTTTGATTTGGTTTGGGTTTTTTTTTAAATGCCATCCTTCTTCTTCTCTTCTATTTCCTGAGAGGGATAAATGAAGGAGACTGGTCTCTGCACTTTCTGAGATACTGTTACCTCCAGAATTCATCAGAAAGAAGCACAAGTGCTTTGCATTGAAATAGTTTAGAGTCCATGAAGGAACTCTTTATCTCAAGACCATATTCCATGCAAAACTGAATCCATTCCAACTTTGTAGTGGGAAAACTCATTCCCTTGAGATAGAGCAAGGACCCTACCTTTTACAAAGAGGTTATTTGCTGCACTCTCAACTTGAAAGCTGGAGATCTGGGGTTTGGGATGCTCTGTGAAATAGGCTCAGTGGAACTTGTACAATCCAAGTACAAGCCAAGTAATCCAAGCCAGTAGCTTCTGGCTGAACATTTTTGAAAAACAAACAAACCAACAAACTCCACAATACCACTTGTTTCAAGCCTTTCTAAGTTCTCAAAGTTTCTCTTGCTTTCTGAAGAGGTTACCTCACCACCATGAAGGTGGCTTGTTCCATCTATTCTGCAAAATAATCCTTTCCCTGAGGAGCTGGCAATATCCCAGCGAAAACCTCAAGCTGTGTGTTTCTTGGCACTGTGTGAAGACGGAAAGCGTGACTCTGTGATTGGTCCTATCACAGTAAGACAGGAACTATTAAGTGCTAGAAGGGATGAAATGCATATATCTATGGCGCCTTTGACATCTTTCATAATTTACCCTTCCTAGATAAGAAAATTGTGCATTTTCATATCCACAAACCCCCAAAAATCACAAAACAAACCACAAATAAACAAAAAAAAACCCAAACAAACAAAATAACCACAAACAAATAAAACAAAAGAAAAAAAAGGCAAAAAAACCCCACAAAACCCCCACAAAACCCCCACAACCCAAAAAACCCCAAGGCCCTGGGAGAAAGAAGCATTTTTCACTCTTTTTAAGCCTGCATTTGTTTTCTTTCACTTTAGAGCCAGACTACAATAATGTGAGGTCAATCAACTAAAAAATTCCCTGTTCTTAATGATAATGATCACTTACCTTCTACATTCTAGAATCTACTTCTTCTCTTGGACACAGACAATCTTGTTTGTTTCTTTTTACTTTTCTTAAAAAAAACAACCAAAAAAACCCAACCAAACAAACAAAAACCAAACAAAAACAAAAAACAACAACAAACACACCCAAAACAAAAAACCCACCTGTATCATACCTAAAAACAGAGATAAATTAATGAGGAGAAAACTGGTAGATTTTCCCCAAATAATCAATTTTTGCCTTTGTGTTTCATGATTCATTAACACTCCTGCTCCCTGGACTGCTTGTAGCAATTCACCCAGTGAAAGCATCAGCTGACAAGAGGATAGCTGTTGTAATTTTGCAAGGAAATAATATTTTTTTAAGATCAGAAATTCTTTTAGTACACAACTACTTTTTGATGACAAATATTTTCTATTTGATGCTCTGCCTCCAAAAACCACTTTAAATCTTCATGCTGTCAGTCCTGGACTTCTAGGAAGCATGGGATTCTACCATCTTTTGGGACAGTAACATCAAGAGGGGTACCAGGGGCTAGATGGTTTTTAACAGCTGCTTGAGCATGAACTGGTTTAAAATAGGAGCCTTTTTACTTGGAGACAAGGAACATCTTTCTGCATCTGAGTGTCTGACCAGATGCTTTTTAAGGCTTGTGATGCTCCTGCTCCTCCAACTCAGAAAAATCAGTCTCAGAGCTTCAAGAATTCCTTTCCATCATAGAAGTTCACTCAGCTTTCTAGGACCTCATGAATTTCCAGAATTGTTACCTTATTTTGTTCTTCATTTTTCCGTGTATCCTAAAAGTGTTCTAAAGGTTTGTGCACCCCAGGAGGTTTGCGTAGTCCACTATAATGCAGCAGAAGATTAGAAGATACCAGCTATGTTGGGGCTTATTTCTTATTGAAAAATCAGACATGAACAATATAATTACTTTCCCATGCAAGACTATATCAGCTATGTTTGTAAAACAGCTGCCTATTGGTATTAGAAATGGTGGAGAGAAGAAATAAGAGAAAAATCCAAATAACTGTACTCATCTCTTCACACAATATGGATACCCAGTACTGAAAACGGATCACAGTCTCTCAGTGCTCACACACGTTTAAGTCCACATTCTCCACATAAAGGGATTTAAAAAAAAAAATAAAATCAGAATGACTTCTGTCAAGTTAACTCAAATGTTTATGCTGAGTTTTACTCTATTCTCGGTCTGGTAATTTCAATCACCATGGATGAGTCACTCATTTGAGAGGAGGGTTGCAATCAAGGGATGAAGTGAACTGAAGAGCTAAAGGTAAATGTGTGCATCTAAACAACAGCTCTGCTGAATACAGTCGGAATGAGACATTTTAAAAAGAAATCAGGGTTAATGGACGACCTTGTAAAAGCACTGAAAATATGGGACCACATAATCCAGCAGTGGTTGTACAACACCTAAATAGGTTATGCTCATCCAAGTAATATTTTTAGCTTGTTTTTCCTCTTATTCCAAATGTGCTTTTATGTATTTTTAGTCAAGCTTTCTGTCTCTTCATGCTGAAAAATTGCTGATGTTTTCACTCTGCAGAAATTGAGGACATTTCTGCTCTCTATGCCATATGAATCAGCAAATCTTCCTGTTAAGAGAAATTGAACACTTTCAGAACAAAGGAGGAATAATAGTGATCTTTCAATTATTTTTTTCTTCGGCTTTTGACTTAGAAGAGGAGAAAAGAAATTAGTCCAAAAATTATATCTATAACTTCTTTCCTGAAATTTCAAAAATTTTCATTCTAAAGCTTATTCTCCCTCAATTGTTTGCACTTTTGGATTTTGTCCTATTACTATTTTTGAGATGATTATTTATATAGGAGATCAGTACAAAAAACTAAATCTCAGCTTTTGGAGGAAAAAAGCATGCATTTCAGATCCAAAGTTTTCTGTTAGAAAAGATTCGGAGTTTATTTTGAGCATAGTTTTTCACATGCTTTCAGCATGATTTTTTTCAGCTCACTTTTCTTCACAGCACACACTTTGGTAACCTGCCTAGTTTGGTTTAGTGCCTCATACATATAAAAGTTCCTTTTCCTTTCTTGGTGTTACTTATAACTATACAGAAAGAAAACAATTAATATTTTCCTATTTTTAGTACAACATTTTGCTAGTTTTAGTTGCTTTTTCAAGCCAATAACTACCAAATTTGATTTTTTTTTTTTACATATATATGTAACTATTTATTTGCCTGTGATTACATAAAGCACACCAATGCATAATCTGCAAGTGAACAAGGTACTAACAAGAGCAGAGAACAATTCCAACAATAAACCCCCCCCTACTTTTGGATTGCCTTCCTCAATATTTATTGACTCAATAAATATTAATATTGCCTTCCTCAAATGTCTTACAAATTCTTTGGGTTTTTTTTTTTTTGGAGGGTTGAGGATCATTATTTTTTTCAAATTGTGCTCCTTTACTGGTCACCCAAAACATGAGTCAATAAAATGTCATTTCAAATTTTTTTTTGAAAAGAAAGAATCCTGACATTTTGATAGCATTCAAACCCAATTAAATAAAAGTCTTGGAAAAGACTAAATCCCAAACCTGTAGAAAACTGCTTTTCACTTTAGTGAAAAGTGGCACTTTGACTTTAAAACTTTAGTGACTTACAGAAGGGAAGGTGGCAGCTGGGGACGGCACAAGGAGTAAGACTGTACAAGAGCATTATTTCATCCTGAAATTTACAAAGATTTAACCCAAAATTCACATCTCCACTCTGAATTCTCTGTTCTTTTGACCCATCTTCTGCTTGCCCAAGCAGGAAGAAGTATATGTTTATAGGAAGTATATGTTAGGAAGTAGTATATCTTTATATTTTCATATACATATACTACTAATTGATGCTCAATGTCATAACACAATCTGCAGAAGAGGGGGTTTTGTTCCTTTGGTTTTGGTTGGTTTTTTTTAAAGATGGTATGGTGATATGCAGGCACTCTGTGATGGCCTCTGAGAGAAGGCCAGTAATTTTTCAAGAAGCATCAAAGAATTTTAATTTGCTCTAGGTGAGAACAAGTCTCAAGAACAGAGATTTCTTCTGGGATTGATGGCCTAATTTAGGAAAGGCACGCAGAAAAAGAGGAAAGAATAGACCTAAAAAAATTATGTATATATGCTTCTGGGTACCACTTCTGTGTTTTGTCCACCCCTGTTCTTTAGTTTCTGGAGGCCCTGTAGTTTCCACTGTTGCAAGGTCAAGCTCAGTAATTTGCTGAATACCCCTACTACCTCCTAGCAATTTAGATTAGCTGTCCTGGGGTGACATTTATGTCAGAGCTACATCATTTTAAGGATCAGCAGAAGAACCTGGGCTTGTATTGTATCCAAACAGATGAATGAAAATTACATCTCACTTGGAAAGTAGGTCGCTAAATAGTCAGTGACCCTCTCTGTTGGTGGGTTGTGTTTCCTTCTATGCTCCTTGAGCACAAGCCAGCACACAGCACTAATGATGCCTGAAAGCAACTGGGAAGATAACAGCCAGATAGGATCCTCACCAACAGCCCATCAGTCTCCTAATTCTTGTAATTTCTCCCTATTAGATTCTTCCTTCATCTACACCATTAAAACCTGCAATTCAATTGACAGCGCAACCATTATGCTGCTGCTCTAAGTGGCAACTGAATGGAGAATAAGGCCTTTTGCAGCAAGAAACTACAAAATGTGCTTCCAAGTCATTGACTAAAGTACTGTCTCTTTTTTAGGTAACAATGATACAAGCTGTGGCTAAGGAAGTACAAATGCAAAGAGAGTCTTATGCTTATAAAATACTACAAGAAAGAATAGACATAAAAAGATGGTAGCAACAGGAAAGTGAATATTTGAAATTGTTTTATGCTTCTTTGACATACCTCTTTTTCTCTTCTGTCAAAACACCATGGGAGAAAAGATATTAGGACTATATTTGCTGGAATTGAAGAAAAAGTGAATCTTTGAAAGAATTTCAATAACAACTATAGAAACTGCATTTGAGAAATCACTAAATACATTCCAGACAAAGGGGAATAAGCAGTGAGGAGAGAGTGGGCAGAGGACAAGCAGCAGACAGCAGGCAATATTCACAGGTGGTGTGATTAATGTGGATTCAGTGTACTCTTATATTTACAATGTTAGTATAACTAATAAATGTTTTCAAGAATTTGTGTTAGGAACACATGAACCCAAGGTGTTCAGACCATTAGACTCACTCAGCACCATTCACAGAATCACAGAATATTTTGAGTTGGAAGGGGTGCACAAGAATCACCAAGACCATTTTCTGGCCCTGCACCAGATAACCCCAAGAGTCACCCCATGTACCTGAGAGGATTGTCCCAACATTTCTGGAACTCTGACAGGCATGGTGCTGTGATCATTTCCCTGGGGAGATTGTTCCAGTGCCCAAAGCTTTGTAGTTGTGAGCATTTGGCATAATTTATTTTCTAAAGGAAAAGACTTGTAATATGTATTTGTAATATATGATACACAGGCAGTCTGTGACTCAACTTAGTGTTTAGTTTTACTAAATTTTTGCACTGGATTTTTAGCTTGGTTTTAGATTGTGCTATTTAACCTCCACTCTTCTCCTTTTCAGTTTAAGCATTTTAGAGATTTATGCTTTTTTCCCACCCATCTTTCTACTGCAGAAGAAGATTTCAGCTCTTAAGTTTGTTCTCATTTAACAGTCATCTTTGAGAAGCAAGGAATAATTTCACACAAAACCTCATTCACTGGAAGTCATCCTGCACACAACATTATCTTGCTCCTGCAAAGGGTCACACATGGTGTTCTATCACATGATTATCACAGAATATTCTGAGTTGGAAGAGACCCACAAGGATCATTGAGTACAAGTCCTGAGTGCCCTGTACAGTGATCAAACCAACAACCTTGCCATTATTAACACCATTCTCTAACCAGCTGAGCTAATCTCAGTGGCATATTTTCTCTTTGACTTTTTTCTGCAATTCATTAGAAATTAGAGTCTCTTTGTTTTTTTTATCAATTGGTGGTTACATGATCAGGTAGTCTTCTTTTAAAAGTCATATCAAAAAATATGCTAACTGGTGACAATCCCAAAGTCAATAAATTGCTACCTTTTTTTAGTATGTGTGTGCCAAATATTCACCAATTTTTTCTTTTTTTGAGACTGTTAAAATGTGGTTACCCTGGGTTTAGACTTTTCTGTCTTTAGATTTATACCTTTCTAAATAACATAAATGCACAAAATTGAATTATGATTGATTGCCTTCCATAGCTATAGCTGGTTTTCTAGAGTTCATATATCTGAGACATTTTCTACAACTTAATTTTTTTAATAATGCTCTTTCTGTTTGGTGTCTTGGTTTTGTTTCACTAGATATTCTAGTTATTTTAAAACTTACATTTTCTTGGGCTTAATTTATTCATTATTATCTTTTTCTCAAAATAGGATACCTTATCTGATATGCAAACTTTAGCTGACATCCTCTACTTTCTAAAACAATAACAAAATTTTAAAACGTTATTTTACTGAAATACACAGTTTGTATAATATAGTAAAAAATTATTTTCCCAGTACATATTCAGTTCTCTTTGTATACATTCTATTTCTATTTTCTCCTCATTATTTTAACTCAGGAATTTATCATACCGGCTCATACTGTGTCCTGCTCATACATCCCATTCAGTGAGGTCTGATTCCACCCACCAACTGCCTCTTGAACAATTTCTAGTTGTTACACGTTCCTGAAAATAATTCTTCTTGCTTTTCTCTCACGTCCAATTCTGTTGGTTGTTTTTTTCTTTCCTTTATGTGTTGTAAAATATTTTTCTGTCTAAGAAGCACACCATCTTTTACCAAGGCTGAACATTATTGTTCAGAGCTTCATGAAGAGACAAAAATCTTGTCTCAACATTTTCCATTGCTTCCCACATTTCTAGGAAGTTCCACCCATATAACTGAGTGCTCTTTTTCTTCCTGTGTTGAATTTCATAGGATGCTTTCACCCCATCTTGACATCTACAGTATAAGTTCATCTCTAAAAAACAGTTATCCAGTCTCTCACTGGAGTCAATGCCAACCTAATACAGTCAGCATAATCTAAAAAACAATTCACCCAATCCTCAGGAAGACACCAAAACTTGATGTGATTAACCTCCCTCCAAGCTATATGACTGTTCTACTTTTCTCATTTTTTGTAACATTTCAAAATTGCTAAGCAAATGTCTTCATAAACAGGAACAATTACTCATTTGTTAAGTGAATACACTGTAATATTCTTCAATTCTCCATCAAAAATGTTCCATCAGCTTGGAAAAATTTAATTGCCATTTTAAGTTCAAGACAGTAAATTCCATAAACCTTTATGGTCATTGCAGACTTTCAGTCATAATCTAGATTTAAATTAGGAATCCTCAAGATTAATGGTTTTTAAAATTATGAAAAATATTTCTACAAGCCTTCTACCTCCTTATTACCTATTTGAAGCCAATATCTTAAAGAGGAAAATCTGGCAGTGCAGTGTTTTCCAAACTTCTCTATAATTTTGATAACTGGCTGGCTCTTTCTCCTTGGCCATTAAAAATACTAGTTTTCATCATTAGAAAATAGAATGACATAATTCATTTTTTCCAGAACCTCACTTAATTTCATGACGTTATACAATTCTTATTATTTTGTTAATATTTTTGCTTTTTTTAGCAATTGAAAACTTATTAGAGACTGATACACTTAATTCAGGAAGCTTTCTTTGTGTCTGACTTGAAACTCTCCTGCTTTTGTGCATTTTTCCTACATTTAATCTTGTAGTTTTGGCTTCTTGCTGAAACTGTTTTCAATATAGACAAATTGACATCAGGAAGAACTCACATGAGGGCCCAAATCAACAGGTAGAACTGGATTTTTCAGGATCTACCAACGAAAACAGAAAATAAGAGACAGCTTACTGTCAGGTTATATTGTAAGTTACATACAAATATCTTTTCAGATCCAGACTGAAACTGTCTCAAGAGTCTTATTGACTGGGATCCATCCTTACAGCCAAAGTCTGCTGCCACAGCTGTGACAGCTTGTTGCTAAAGCACATGCCAGTATGTTTCCTTGCTTACCAGATTGCAGCTTGCAGCACAGGCAAAAGCAAGATTCATAAAGTTGATATTGTTCTCTTCTCAAAAACTGGTAAGTGATGAGCTAGTTTCAATTTGTTACTTCTATGGAGATTTATGTAAGAGTAACATAAGCGGGGTATTTTAAAAGTTTGAGAATATCCCAGGAAATCTAAGGGGGAGCTAGACGTTTATCTTTAGTTGGGTTTAAAAAGAATAAAATATATCTGTTGGAACTGCAGAGCTATGGGATACAGGAGGTCTTTCTATAATTCTTTCTCTTTTTAAACTTTCAATGTTCAAAAGACTGCAGCCATTAAAGATTGCAATTTCTCTGCTTCCTTGCAAACAGGACTTGGGGGCAAGGTTTCCATTTCATCTGTAGACCATAAAATCTCCCAACCATTTCTTCCTTTCCTAGTATAAAACTACTTCCAGCATAAAAGTGGAGTTATTTTAAACTTTAAACTATGACTTTAAAAAAGTCATAAAACCAAATCATACTTTCTAGCAAACTGCTGTAAGAATTCCTTGGAAACTGCAGAGGAAGAAAAGCCAGAAACTGTTTTGATTTTAAGAGGTTTATTTTTAATCAAGCATTTTGCTGTTCATCACTGGTCTGAAATTCTCTTGAATCTAGAGTGCTGTAAATATAAAACATTGAACACTGGAGAATCTTTAAATGCTCATAAACACAGTAGTTGCAATGCTTTATAAGAAAGCTCCACTATCAAAAGTATAGATCTCCTTTCTATATACCAATAACCAGATGCTGGGATCTCTCTTCTGCAGCAATAATAACTTTGCATGGTACTGAACTATTTGCATTTTCAGCAGATGAAAAAAAAAAAGAATAAATAGACTTTGGCTGATCATTGTTTTCACCTTTCAATTCCTATGCAGCGCATTTTTTGCTTGCTGTGTTACTGGTGCCAGTTTTTGCAAACTTAAAAAATGACAGGGGTGCAAGTTCATTATGAAATGGAATGTATTCAGAAGATAGGAAGTCAAAGGTGTTTCCAATGTTGTACAGGTATGATGGGCAGAGGTTAGTCCTGCCAGAATTCTGATGTTGCTAGGACAGCCCTGAGAAGCCCACACACCCCAGGCACAGGTCCACAGAATACTGTGAGTTGGAAGGGACCCACAAGGATCACTGAGTCCAACTCTTAAGTAAATGGCCAGCATAGGAATAGAACATTGATATCATTAGCACCATGACCAACTGAGCTAATTGCAAGGTAGAGTTAGGTCTTCTCTGGAAAATCTTAACTTTGCTTGAAACTTTTACAATGACATAAAAAGTAAATTAGCCAGAATTTAAAAAAATAATTGCGTTCTGATCAGATTTCAGAAATTAAGTTACACTAGGTCAGTACTTAGAAAGAATAGACAAGTGCTTGAGGAAAGAAACACCTGAAAAAAAAATTCAGTTCTCAGCACGACACAGATTTTTTTTTTCTTTGTCCTAAGGCAAGACATAAAGAATTTTGAAAGGTAAAGGTAGATCCTGGTAGCTTTTTGAGAACTTCTCACTCCCTCCCACATTACTCTCCAGTTTCTCTGAAGTGGAGCACAGAAAGCTATGTTAGGCATGTACTTCTTCCTGCATTATGCAAGACCTCTCAAAACAAAATCAAAAGGCAATTGGATACTGAAAAGAGATATATTTAGAACTAGATGAGTAAAAACTGAGCAATGGCCACTTTGGAAAAGAAAACCCACCTGACATTCCTTCCCAGACAATTGCCTTCTAAAGCTAAAATTTTTTAAATATATATGAAAACAATTCTTGATATTTTAAGCATACAGCATAGGCTGAGAGAAAAGCAGAGAGAAGAAAAACAAGTCCTGATTTCTAGCCCTCACTTATTCCTAGACTTGATTCTGTATTTCATTTCCATGTAAATTTCTTTCATTCAGCACTTCACAGAGTAGTTATTAAGAGCAAAATCTTCCCCATTTCTAGACAAATTTGTCAACCACAGCAGTACAAGAACTTTATTTTGTGTATTGTTTGCCCAATGCTGACAATGCTTCAGCAAGAGAGGAGATACTTGCATGCTTTTAATAACAGCCAGCCATTGCTGAGCGGGGCTTGAGCAAATGTTACTTTGGTTTGATTAACGCAACACAGAGTCTAGAGTGGCAAACTGTTGGGGAAGATGAATCAGGGAAACCTTATAAATATGATTGTTTAGCAAAAGATTCTGAAAATATGAAACCTATAATCGAAGTAGAAATAGAAGCTTACTTTGAGCTGCAGGATGCTGAGTCTTAGTTACTATATAACCTGAAAACAATAGCCTAGCCAGCTGAAGAAGAATCCCTCTTGATTAAACAATACCTTTCTGCTGGCTAAGGGATCCAAAGGTCGATGTAGCAAAACAGAAAAGTCTAAAGAGTAGTTTTTAGAGTTTAAAATATAACATAGTATGGTAATGTAGTAGTTCTTATAGGCTATATGTAGATTCTATAGGATTTTGTGTCTTGTATTGGTTGGTCACTGTAAATTAGAATATTCATCACAAAAGAAGATATAATGCATTGTAACAAGGATCTCTCTCTCTTACCTCTGCTCTAATCTCTCTCTTACTGTCTCTCTTACCCCTGCTCTTACTTCTGCTCTCTTACCTCCTCTCTATACTCCACTCTCTTACTGGCTCTTACCTGCTCTCCCTGTTCTCTGCTCTCTGACCGTTGCTGCCTTGCTCCCCCGGTTCCCTTCTCTCATAACTATTACCTCCTTGCTCTTTCCCTCGTTCTGTCTGGGACTTCCCTTCAGCCGAGGCTGGTGGCTGAAGGCAAGACCCTCTTTACCCACGACCCTTGCAATAAAACCACGTATTCTAGAATATCTCTGGTCAGCAGAATTCCTTCTCCCTGCCGTCACGGAAAGATTTCCTACAGCAAACTTCCACAAAGGAAGAACAGCAGCAAGTTAACACTGAGTAACTCTGTGGGTTAAGAGAACTGACCTCCAGGCAAGTCCTATTAAAATGTCTCCTGTCATATTTGAATATAATATTCAGAAATCAAAAATCCAACAGAGAGAGCACAGACTACTTTCTACAAGAGCATATTTCATTTAGTTCCTCATTGTAATTTGGCCCCACACAGGGTTATCAGCTGAACGAAGTTTTAACACTGATGTAGCCAAGAAAGAATTATTTAAAGCCTATGCATTTAATTGCTGAGAAAAATCAGCTAAATGTTGAAGATAATTTCTAAATGAGAAAGGAATAAGAAATGCCAGGGCTAAGCATATTGTCTTCATGACAGAATCTAATTGCTGACCCTATAATCCTATTGTGCCAAATGACAGCGGATCTTACTGATGAACTTCCTGATTCTGGAGAGCAGAAATTAAATTAAAATCTTGGATCAGACTGCACTCGTATCAGTGTGCTTACTGATCTTGATGGGCTTCATCCTGGAAGATACTGAGTGCTACTACGAAGCATGAATTTTGTGCATCTTCCAGCAGAGAGCTGAGCATCTTTCCATAGCCCTCCAGGACCCCACTGAATGAAGCTTCCTATCCAGGTCTTAGAAAATAGCTCTGGGACTAATTACTGTGTATTGTCTCCTTCCTCAGTATTTAGCATTGATGTCATCTGTCTATAAACAGATCAGATCAGTTTCAAACCAAGACCCTGACAAAAAAAAAGCTCTAAGTGATTTCTTTTGACTGCTGCCTGAATTTTTTCATGTATTTGAGACCTGCATGTCATTTGTGTTATATGCAGTGTGATGACAATGCACACAGGGGTTAAATTAGCCTTTGCTCACCTGCTCATATCTTCTGCTTCTCAAACAGTACAATGCACTGTACACTAGCACTTAACTCTGTTAATGTATAAGAATTTGTTAAAAACACAAAAATAATATCTTCAGGGCCGGTAAGTCAAATCATTAATGTTAAATCTACCCGAACATTAATTTTGCCAATGAACACTAAGCATTCCCACATTCTTAGTCTAAAAATCATTAAAGGCATTAATTGGTGTGAGACAATGTCAGCTATAGTT
This sequence comes from Sinosuthora webbiana, assembly GCA_013397395.1. NCBI lineage: Eukaryota > Metazoa > Chordata > Aves > Passeriformes > Sylviidae > Sinosuthora > Sinosuthora webbiana. The sequence continues at coordinate 88,868 of VXBN01002260.1, forward strand.
TAGAACAGCAAGAAGAAAACAGAAAAGTGAATGCTGCTGTTGGGATTGTTTGTTTTTGCCTACTGCAGAATGTGTTCCTGTGAATAGTCAGAAAAACAACGACGTCTGTACGTGACTTTTTTCTCTTGGCATTTTTTTCAGGACAAAATTTGGTATCTTATACAACACAGTTCAGTGATTTATTCACGCACTTCAATTCCCTTTCACATTTCTTTCCTTGATCTCAAACAGAACACTGAACTGAAATGTTGCAAATATTTTGAAACTAAACATTTGATCAATTCACACCTTATCAATGTATTTTTTTATTATTTTTATGCTTTTAAGATGCTTCATTTGGCTTCACTTTTTTTCTATTATTAATTATCATGCAAATGAAAAATTATTTCCAAGGTACGTGAAACTCTTGTTCAAAAATGCAAGCTTTGCCTCCTTCAGAACTCTGTCAGAATGTTTTCTAAATGGAAAATTTATCAAAACACTTTCCTGGTTTTGATGAATATGTGTGTTCCATGAAAAGGGTGATCAAAATATTGAGCAACTCCACTGTGAAGCTTTATTAATGTTTGATCAGCACTTTGAGAGCTTAGCTATAGAAGTGCAAATTGCTTTGAATATGATAACTACAATCTCATAGCAAAACAAGGGGACAGAAAAAGTTGAAAAAAATCAGTAAGGTGACAGTAAAAATAAGGAACTTAGAATAACTTTGTGAGTCTTGAAGAAGGTTTGTTCGTAAGGTAGAATTTTGGCCTATCAGGCTCAGCAGGAGAGAAAGAAAACATGGTCAGAATTACCAGAAATATAAAAATGACATTTTAATTGTACTTCTAAAAGTAACTCTGGTGAACACTTGCAATGCAATTTAAAAAGATTAGCCAGATATTATTAAATACATTGCTCCCAATATCAAATAAACAAATAAAAATGGCACTTGTGGATTTCACATTTTTGAAATATTAGTTCTCACTTAACTAAAACATGTCTAGAAATTTCATACAGACCAGTTATTTCTTATGTCACAGAAATTTTTTGTGCCTGGTACTTGAGCTAAACAAAGGTTTCCTCATATCACAGGCATCAAACTAAGTCAGTAGAGGCAGAAAGCAGGATACAAAAACTATGAAGTACTCCCTCACACAATCAGGTTACAGAGATGTTGCACTTAAAAACAATAAAGGCTGGGCTGAAACCGCTGCCTTGCAGGTGTGCAGAACACCAGCAGCACGAGAATTAAAACGCAGGTCCCTTTTGGTCATGGATGTGAACTGGTGATAAGAGCTACCAGCTTTTCCAGAGCAGCAGCCCAGTTCTCCAAGTACCAAGGCAGTTTTCCAAGTACCAATACCATCTTTTGTATTTGACACCAGAGAGAAAAGGCTCAGATTTTGGTCCTGGGTATTTGTCATCTCCACGCCAACTTTAACCCACAGCCGACAACACCTTCAAACAACCCCAGCTCCTCTAAGGATTATAATGTGCAGTGCCTAAATGAAGAGCAGGCAGTAATCTCAGCAATATCAGACATGCAGCTTTTTCAGGAACACAGTGTCATGCAGTAGAGTGACTACTGTAGCAGTAGTTTTGCAGTGTTTTGCTGTATAGCACATTACAGAATACTGGCTGGGTGTATACAGATTGTCAGGGAGATGCTGCAGACTGGTTTACCTTTCTGCTTGTCCAAATATTTGGAAGCTTTGTAATGACCAGAGCAGTCTTTTTTTTATCTATTATCTATATTTATACCCAGCACTTTTTTATACCTACAGCAAAACTCTTCTCCCTGAGCTCTGGTGTTCCTTAAATAAAAACACATTAAAAGTTCAATTGGAAACTCATCTCCTGAAAATAACTAGATTAAAGAATTCCCAGATCAGTTCATTTTTCTTTCATTTTCTAGTTTGCCAAAAAAGAACCACAGCAGACAAAATGCTAGAGCATTTACTAGTTGACTTTCCAGTAAGAATGACACATTTTGTCCAGAAATGGCAAGTGCCCCAGTTTATACTGTAGCTGCCAACCCTCTTTAATATTCAGAGTCTAATGTGTGCACAGTTATCAAAGGCAAACACTTGTTTCTGCTCACTCAGGCGAAGAAATATTCCAGCTAAAAGTACAGACTCTTTCCCCTGAGTTTTTAAAAATTCTTCCAAATAAATACATGCTACGTTATAAATAAATAAATAAATAAATAAAACCTTAGAAGCTTTTCTCCCTTCTATCAGACAATGCTTGATTAACGGGCTGCTTTATCTTTTTGACATGACCGAAACCATATAAAGCCACCCTCTAACATTCATTTCTTTTTTGTGAGAAATAGAAATCTCCTCCTGGTCAAACACCTGACACTTTGACTAGTGATGGAAGAAAAAAGTGAATATATGTTTCCACAGGAATGAACAAAATAAATTTCTTGTTATCCTCATGCACCAATAGGATTAAAACTGCCTTATTTTATTCAAATCATTTATTCAAATTATATGAAGGTCAAATTTGCAAAAAGATAATTTCGTGACTAAAAGAAAAAAAAAGTCTAAAAATCTGACCTCTGCTTAGAACCTTATGTGATTGCTTAACTTCAGTTTCTACAGTGTAAGAGGGAATGATTGTTTTTGACCTCAGTTTTTCAGCAAATATTTATGCAGAGAATTATGCAGTAGCTTTCTTGACAAGGTCTCCACAAAATAGGAATTTCTCAGCTGTTTCCCACTGCCTTCAGTTTTATGCTGGCAATGCACCATCGATTTTGATTGGGCAGAAATGTGAATTTGAAAAATGCAGGTATTCCAGCACAACCTTTGTATATCTGTTTAAAAATGGGTAAAATTAAATTATTTAAAATCTGAATATAAAACCTTACTTTTGTTTCAGAGACAACTGAGGTAAAATAATGAATTTTTGTTAATTCACGAGGTATTTGGTAAGAAGGAATAACAAAAAAGACTTTTGTGATTCCACTAAGACAGTGAATTAGATAGATGCTAAATTTTATCCTGAAAACTTTCTAAAATGTTCAGCTCTAATGGTTTTAGTGAATTGGAAAACAGTGCCTTATTGAATGAAACCTACCTGAGTTCTCTGGAACTCAAGGGGGTTCAGGGCTCCAAGGATCCTTAAGGTCCAGTACGGTAACTAAAAATGACGGAGCATGAATAAAGTCTATTCATACTTGAAGAAAATAAGAAAATGTGTGATAGCCTTGTGTGGTCTGTACATTTTGTCTAAGCCCTTCCATGATGTATTATAATCCTTTCCAAAAATGGATGCATCCATATCCTGATTTTGCTGTTCTTTAAGTGCCTGAAGATTGAAGAAAATCAAAGGCTTAAGAATGATCAGGTTCCAATATCAACAGTTAATCCTTTTTTCCTCTACTCACATTTTCCTGTGGGTTAATAGCTAGGATAGAACCAGGCCTTATTTACAGAAATATGCTATTTCTTTACAAGACACTGGATTCTAGCCTCAATAAAAGAGAATAATTGAATTTTTAGCTTATAAATATGGTGCTTGTAATCTCTCTCTTTGTGAAGTGAATTTATTTTTTCATTCATTTAAAAAAACCAGCAACCAAGAAGTCAAGTTCAGAAGAGAGCCCCAAGGACTTAAATAGACATCATACTTCAATTCAAGCTGGAAGTTCCCATATTTAAGAGAAACAGGCTTCTTGGGAAGTTTCTTTTAATTAAGAGATGAATTACTGAGTCCTTTGGGTGTTTTTCAGAGGTATTCATGTAAAAAGTTGGGTTTTTTTCAAAACTGCAGAAAACTAGGGGCTGATTGGACCTATTTCAGCCCAAGCTGCATATACCTGTTACTGCCAGGAGGCATTTTCTCTGCCCTTTCATATTTGGAAATTACAAAATCAACACCTTGTGGGAATGCATTTATGCTTAAAAAGAACACCATAATCATATTTCTCTCCCTTTTGTACTAAACCACAGGAATACACTCTGCCAGACAAATCCAGTGCAAGCAGAGGAATGTAAAACTGAGCAGAACTGCATAGTGCACAACACAGCCATCACAAAAGCCATCAGACTTTCCTGCGTGGCACATGAGCTGCATTACCAAATGTTAATAACTGTATTTTTTACTGTTTGATTTGAAAGGTGGTTTTTGCTTTCCAAAAAAAAATTGATCCTCTTCATGTTCTTTGTACTCAGCAAGAAAAAAAATGGGTCCAATTCTGACACCAGCTACATGCAAATAAGGTAAAAAAGTAAGTTGAGCAATTTTTTTCAGGTTTGCACAGATTTAAGTAATGGAAGTCCTTGCAAGTTAGGTTTGACCTCCTGTATTTACACAGATACTTTGCACAAGTAAGTTTTCTGGTTGTAAACACTTGAAATGTTCTTGTTAAAAAATTGTGTGAATGAGAGTTTGTATTAGGAAATTATTACACTATTCACAACTCAGTTAAGGACTAGACCTTTTAAAGAAGAAATTTTTAAGGGGTATTGTGCATTTTATTTTGACTAACACCATGAATCTATCCTTGTATTAGCTGGAAAAAATGACCTCTGAGCCTGAAACATAAAACACAGCATCTGCTTCTTTTTCCATAACAATAAAACACCTCAGTGATACTCATTTCAGCTCCTCTCCTGCTAGTTTTTAAAATTAAAGAAAGAAAACAAAAGTTATATCTATTATTAAAAAAAGAATAAAAAGAAAAAAAAATATTAAAAAGAAGAGTGTATTTGGAGTTATCTCAATGCATCAATAATGCATTCATTATTGAATTGAATTTCAATTTACTGTTTAAGATACCTACACTGAACTCGTAACCTTTGAGAATGGAGGGAAAATAAATGCTAATACTGTACCTGATTTTAGGAATTGTTCTTGTTTTCATGTCATGAATCTCCACTGTTCAATAAAAATTCCCAAAGACTTCTGCTGCCATTAAATTTATGAATCATTGGGGTTGGGCCTTATGGGGCAGTTTTAGTCTCATTCTATTATACATTGATACATGCCATCCTGTATCATTCCTAAGCATTCATGTTTAAATTTGCCCTCAAGTGAAATAAAGGCTGGTGTAAGGTGAAAAACAGTAATTTCTTTAATTGGGTTAAAGCACATTTTCAGAAAAAACCAAACCAAATCATACTGAAACAAACAAACAAAAAGAACCACCACCCTCCAGACAAAACAAAAATCACAACCAAACAAAAAACCAAGGATAAACTTATGATAACCAACCAAAGCTATAAAGCTTATCCATGGATAACATTGGACCTGAATCTGTTACCTTTCGAAAAGCGACGAATAACTTTGGGGACAATCTGGATTCTTGCACCATCAAAATTCTTTTACTAGTGACCTCTAAAGAATAAAAAAAATCCTCCATAAAAATAACTAAGTTTTTTAAAAGCTTCCTTTGCTTTCAGACCTCATTTCCCTACTAAGCTGAAAAGCAAAGAAAAAGAAATACAACAGTTAAGGAAAAAAAAAACAAAAAACAATATTGCTACTTCTGCTTCTGAAACATACTTAAATGGTCTTTTTCCTTTGCTTCTCAAACCCCTTTGACACAAAGATTGTAAGCTTTTATTACTGTTTCCTCTGCTGCTTGTTTTTGCAATCCTTAACATTAAGAAGAGATGCATGATGTAGGGGTTGTGCTTGGTTCCTACAGCACAATAAACAGTAACACAAGTGGCTCAACTCCCTTTTTTTTTTTAAGGAACCGGTTGGTAGCATTTAGAGTAGAACACAAAGTCTGAAGATTTTTTTTGCTTTACCTCAGGCTATTAATTCAGCAAACCCATGGACGCAATCATTGGCATTACTTCCTATATTTCTTGTGGGTGTTGCAGTCAAATGCCAACAAAGTCCAGACTTCACAGTTCTGAGTGAATAGCCTTATTTAAATTAACTGACTATTCCACCAGAAGAGTTCTGCTTTCTACAGCTGAAATTTTCAAATTTTTCCTAAGGATAACAATTTCAGAACTTTATGAGATCTTTCTGCCATCCTTGTTAGAGAAGAAAAATTTAAAACCTCAAGAATTCTTGCTATTTATTCTGAGAGTTTTGTTACTTTCTTCAGCCTCAGATCACGACAAACATCTTTTTGCCTTGGTACACTGCAGTAGTTTTCACCCTGAAAATGCTGAACTCCTTTTGTGAATTTATGATTGAGCTTTTGTCATTTCAGTGGTGGCTCAGCTATAACACTGAGCTGACTGGAATAAAAAGTTATAAAAATGATTTACTACAAAATACTTCTGTTGCAGGCAATGTCATCACTTTTCCTTTCTTTACACCTACATTTACTAGACTAATTCAAAGCTTGCTTCAGGTTTAAGTCTTCTGAGCTAGTGATAAAACAATAGGTGAATCTGGAAATACTAACATGATGAAGTGAAAAAGCTAACAGAGGCAAAGAAAACTTTTTTTTTTTCCAAAGAGGGAATAACAAATAATAAAAAAAAAGTAAGTAAAATGTTCTATTTTCCAAAACACAATCCAGTTTTAAGTAACACATTGTTGATATGACCCTAAAAAATAACGTATTCCAGTCAGTAAAGCCAGATTATTTAATAGAACCTAGCAGCTGTTCACACTGCAGACAAAACCCCAATGATATTTATAGTTGTTACAAACACCTACAGTTCCTGAATATTCCACCACCTCCGTGAGGAGAAGGTATGAATAATAATGAGAAGGATGACTTTATGTTTTCCTGACATCTTGGCTATTTCCATTTGATTATTTAATCTAGATCTTGGTGACTAAATTTTATGGCATTTATGTTTAATGAAGAGTAGAAGTAGTTGCATCTTAGCCTCTAGTATTAAAATATCCACTTTACAAAAACTCCACTTTGCTTTACTACAATTTCTAAAGCCTCTGCCACTGGCTGATAGAATGACATTTGGTAAGGAATTTGTCTTTGCTGCATCATTTCTCCCTTTAAAATAAATAGGAATAAGTCTCTGAAGAGAACAGTCTTGAAATGCCCAAATAGTTCCTTAAATGAAGTAATATTTTATTTTTTACCAAAACCACAGAAGGAATCCTGCTTTACTGTCTATGTGATATTAATATCTTCCATTGCAGAGTACAGCCATTCATTCATTCTCAGCATTAAAACTCCTTAATTAACATTCTAGGCTGATGTAGAATTATTCTGGACCTGTTTTCACATCACCTTTTCCTCAGGTAGCTCTTATGGGCCTTTCCAAATGCCTTGGTACTGTATGTGTCAGAGGCATTTACCTTATTTACTTATTACACCATAGATCTGCATTCAGTTGTGAAAGCATGTTGTATCTAACCTATAGCTTCTTTGGGTTGGGATTAAATTTTGGATTAAATGCCTATTCTACATGTAGTGGTAAACTATTCATGTGCAAGCCTTTGATAAAAGGGTACAAAGAGCAGACTTACTGCCCTGCCTAGGACTGGACTAAGCTTGACGGTACCTGTTTATTTTTTTTTGCATGACTCTGCACAAACAGTTTTGGGATCCTCCAGGCAGCAAGACAATTAAATTAATTTACTCTGCTGTTTCAGTGGGTTTTTCTGGTCACCCTTGGTCACTTGTGTGTTTTGATTCACACAGTACAACTCTATACTTTACAAGACTCATGAGCTCTTGAAAAGAGAAATTCAAGTTTCAATGTAATTGCTTGCTCTTTTTTATCAATTGTATGGGAATTAATACATCTTATCCAAGGGTTCTACTTGTTATAATAATACATAAACAATACATGCTGAGTGTACCCCTTAAATTTATCATTTATTTGCCTAAAACATATAGCAAGAGCTGACTTTTGACAGGTGGAAATCCAAATTCTTTCAGAGAAAGAGCAGAATATGGGTTTCTTTGCCTCTGCATAAGAATTCCACCTACACAGCTTCTGCTTTCTTCCATAGAAGAAAGAAGGCAATCTCAATATAAAAGTTCATTAGTGGAATTAGCAATTGACTTGCAAATCAAAATTAAATGCTATATCCCAGAGAAAGACAATTTTTTTTAGGAAACAAGGCTCTTTTTGGTATTTCCTTATTTTAGTGACTACTATTTTTGTGATTCTTATGCCTAGATATCACGTGGCTTCATTATTAGAGTGTGTACTGAAAAGTAAGTCATAGAGTATTCAATGTTTTGAAACACTTCCATAGACCTAATTTTTCAGGTATCACAAATTATTATTGTCTTCAGAATTTTTAGATATTTCTTTTCATTCTTACTGTTTGAACATCAAGATGTACAATACTATATAATACTATATAATATTATAATACTCATAAAAAAGGGAACATTTATGGACAGACTATACATGATTTAGATCAGACTCTAGCAAAATATTAATAATGAATTTCAGCTGCTATCAAAGATGCCATGAAAGTGTTCTAATTTTCAATAATATAAATGAAGATATTGTGCAACACATAATGCCCCTTTGCAATGGTTTTTATGTGGTCCCAGCACACACACTCCTTATTTTCCAGAGAATCATCTATCTCAAAGTGAAATTCATGTTTATGTACACAGGCAGCATAAGGCCTGCGAGCTACTTAGTTTAATTCAGTTACAAACCTAAAATGAAATATAATTGGAATGCAAGCATTGCATCAGACTTGTGTTGTTTCAAAGAACAATAGTAAGTTTCACACTTTTAACTCTTTAGTAAAAAGCACAGAGAGATTTTTAAGATAATTCGACTTACACTTGTACCCAGTTTCTGTCTTATTATCTGCTACATTTAGGGATCAACTGAAGAAGAAATCATGAGCTGTTGAAGACAGCAATTCAGAAGACAGAAATAAGTTTTTGTTTAACACCCTGCCAATGCTGCCATTGTGAACACTAGCAATCAGGAATCATCAGTGCCAGAGTCTGCAATGGATTCAGTCCAGGGCTCCAGATCCAAAATCAGTCTGTCATTGACTCTTTGTTAATATATAAATCATTTACTGAAGCATAGCCAGTCAAAACAGAATACCATTTGTGTGCACGTGAAGGTCTGGCTGTTCCTGCCAAGAGTGACTCATGTTTAAGTGGCACAAAGAAACTGAGGGCTTAAAATGCATATTTAAGGCCTGATTTTTTTGTTGCTCAGAACATGTATCTGCATTTTTACCTGCGTAAAATACTGCTTGGTTGTTCAGAAAGTAAAACTTTTACTCACATTGAGGTAGAAATATTACAAATTGTTAAGGGATCCTCAAGTTCACAGATTATACCCTGCATGCATAAAAAAAACCCAAACCAACACCTTAATAAAATTATTAGGATATGTGAATGAGGTAAAAAATGAGTGATTTTTTCATTATATTTTCTGTATATCATTGCAGAAAAAAATAAGTTTTATAAATTGACTCATATTCTCATTGTTTTTCCTAGATGCGGTACTAACAGAAATAGAAGAGAGCAGAACAGAACTGCACTCTGTGATCATTGCTTGCACACTGGCAAATGCAACCCTTAGCTGTTTGTTACATATAGTACTGCAATGGGCAAAAATACCTCTCAGGATCAGAGATGTAATTGTTACAGCAGCTGTACATGCATAACAAAGACATGGCCTCTCTCTGTCCGAAGGCTTCTTGGCACCTCAGATGCAGATAGCTACAAACAATCTTCGTGTGTGTTTGTAAATCATTAATATGCCTGCAGCACCGAGGATATTCTGGGTGCTGAAGATGATTGAAAGATTTCTGTGAATATTCCAACAACATCAAAAAGTCACAAACTAAAAGTGCACACTTTTAAACTATGGCCCTGCATGCAAAAAAAAAAAAAAAAAAAAAAAACCAAACAAAAACCACAACAAAATTCTGGTGCTNCCACAACACAATTCTGGTGCTCTGGCAGCAAAGGGGTGGTGCAGGCTCAGTGGCATTTCATCAGGGCAAGCACCACAGATGACAAACCAGAGATGCAGCAGAGAGCAGTCAGTAAAACCACTGCTGTATTTCAAGATGCCATCAGTAAAGGCCCTCAGGATGATTCTGTCTGGACTACGCTTTAGGCTAAGCCAGAAAAAATCTAGTTCAGTGTTGTAAAGAGCGAAATCAAATATAACACCTCACATATCTCCTACATTACAGTGACATTAAGCCTTCTCTACCCCATCAAGTAACAATTCTGTTGCTGTTCAGGAAACATGAAATATGAATGGGACCTGCTGGTCTTGTCAGCAACTATATTGACTCATACTGGTGTTGATCCTCAGTCTGTTCCAAGAAGCAGAAGCAGAACAGTTTTGCAATTAGGTGCCTGTAAAATTTAGAGTAGAGAGGCCTTGTTTATCTTGAATCAAACCCTCTTTAAAGTCAAAATTGGGAAAGTTCCCACAAATATTATTATTCTTTTCGAGAAGAGCAATTCAAAGGATCAATATTCTTTATCCACCTAAACTTGAGCAAATATTTTATCACACTTCAATAAAGTTCATGACATGAACATGGAGATACAAAGACTGACAGACAGGAATCTGAGAAAATTAACACAGAATTAGGCAAAACTAGAAGTGTTTTACTTCAGTTCGGATAGTGCAAGGAGGGTAACTTTAGTGATGCAATCCCCTCACCCACAGCAGGTGTTTCCGAATAGGGAAAGAGTTTCAGTTTACCTTGAGACATATTAGGAAATTTACCTAGATTCTTCCATTCCCTCCTGAGAAAGATTGGCTCAGTGCCAAGAAAGAAGCATCTATTGGATCTTGTCACTGTTCTTCAAATCCTGTGTCCCTCTCTATTGGCTGTTAGCCAAGTTATCCCTCCTAAAACATTAAGTATTTAAGAAAGAGCAAAAAAAGAAAGAGGGGTTTTCGAGATGTGGTAGCAAGGTGCCTGAGGTTTTCTCAGGCGCCTGTGCTCTGTTTATTATTTTTATGCAACATTTTGTTACTTTGTTATTTTTTTTTCATTATTTAAACCTTTTGATGTACAAAACATCTTCGAGGAGCAGTCTTGCAAATTATTATGGCCAATAATAGCCTTTTCTGCAAGGCTGGTCCTCAGAGTGTGGGGCACACCCACAGGTAACCAGTGGAAATCAGTAGAAACCAGGAAGAAACAATAAAAGAATTGAATGAAAATGGCTTTGGAATTTTGTAAAGTCAAATCAAAGGACAGAATCTAATTATTCACAGTCTTAATTTTGAGAATAAAAAGTTTAACAAACACAAAAGAGAAGATGATAATTTGCAAAGATGGTCCAAGAAAGGTAGACAACTGCTAATTTACTCCAGATTCAGTTCTGGTTCTGTGCTCCATCATTAGAATTAAGACTCTCTCACTTTGAGGCAGAGACGGAATGACCTATTGAAAAACAAGATATGGTTTACCTAAGATTTGTTGTAGAGAAACACCTCTTGAAACCATATAATGATTTTTCTGACAAGTATCCTCAAACATCTAAATAGCATTCAATTTAGTTTTATATGACTGATTATATCAAGTCAATTCAAGGATTTTATTGAAAATATTTTTTTTAATGTTCATAACTTTAATGTATTTAATATGAAATTCAGGTAAGTAAAAAACTAAATGTGCTAATTTTCTACAATTTATCAATATCTGGTTGTATACAATCAATATACATATTTGTAGTATTTCCATGGTTTTAAGGTAGAAAGTAATAAGAAATGTATTTCAGGAATTCTGAAAAACTGAGACAACCTGTATTGGATTATAAGACACTGGACCTTAACACAGCACAGAACTTCCAAAGAATTCCAGAATTGTAGAATTGTTTGAGCTGGAAGAGACTTTAAAGGTCATACAGTTCCAACTCTCTTGCCATGGGCAGGGACAACTTTCATTAGACCAGGTTGCTCAGAGGTCCATCCAATCTGGCCCTAAACACTTCCAGGGATTTACATATTATATTAAACAATTCTTTATGCAAATAACTCACATTATCCAATCTTCATCAAAATTTAATCTCTGAATAAAACAAAAATTTTTTCCTGAAAAAATACTTTTTCTTTTTTTTTTCTTTATTGCCTAAAAATAAGTCCATCATTCAATTCATGTTTTTAACACTGAAAAGGACTGGTTTCCTTTGTTTAGTATTACTATCTTAAACATTAATTTAATAAGAAAGAAGTTGCCATATCCTGTTTTTAAAAAAGTAGCCTTCTATTAATGCATTTTATGCTCAAGCGTTTCATTAAGAGTATCTCATGTACAGCCAGGTTGGTTTAGTTATGTATATAAAGTTATATAAAAAGACATTTTTTCGATATAGTGAAATAACTTTTAGATAGATGAAAATGTTTGAGAATGTTAGCTAAGCAGCTATGAGAGTCAAGTCATAATTATATGTACTGTGCCTTGTTCTGTTGGACTACATGTGAACTGGACATTTAAGTGGCTGAAAAACATTCCTTTTCCTTCCTCCCTGCAATACAAAGGGTGTAATTGCTAAAGTCAAAAATATCATTAACAGCTTCATATAGTGAGTGATTCACTGTCAATTTTCAAACATTTGACAACAACTCTTCTTTTTAATGCAGTTTCATTTCTGACTTGAAACTACATGAGCACACCATGGGTTATTTCTTTTTCATACCTGGTAATAAGCGGCTATTGAAAACATTTTGCTATTTCCATGACTTGAAGGAGGAGTGCCTGCAGACAAAATACATTTCCTTTTAAAATAAGAAACACTTTTACAAACAAAAAACAACTCAAAACCATACAACCCCTCCCTCAGGGAAACCAATAACAGTTTTCTTCACTAAAGGATAAATTTATGTTATATTGGAAATTCACAGAATTGTTGGATTATCAACTAGTACCAAGATGCTAGAAAAATGGAAATCAAGAGATCTAAGTGGATGATGTCTGATGAAATAATATTTTGTTGCTTTGTATTGGCCATCACATCCTCTATATTTCTAAATTGTCACATTTTTAATAGCCAATATTTTTGAAGAATCCTATTCCTACAACCTACACCACAATATTTTTAAAATCATTGCATTTTCAGCCTTAGGCAAATGACAACTTATAAAACTTCTTTAACCTCTTCCCAGTTCTTTGACCAATTGTGGTTCTCCATGATTGTGTCAGCGGCAAGATCTGACTGCAGTACTGCTCAGATTTTTTAAGAACACTTTTAAAGTCTGTTTCTTTCCCCAGATTTCTCACCCGGGCAATAAGAAACTCACACTTTTTTCCAACTCCACCAGAAGTTCCAAGGCTGCACTCTGAAATCTCACTGACAGCTGAGAGCAGATCAGCACTGCAATATAGCCAAGTCCCCAGCTAAAATTCCTCACCATCAATAAAGATTTCCAGGTGCTTCTGGTAAGCCACTGAGGTCATATCAGAATGAACTGATTTACATTTTTGTTTGTAAAGTACTCCCTGGTTTTTTTTTCTCCCGAATAAAAACATTATCTCCATTTTGAAGGAAGTGACAATTACCTTTTTTTTTTTTTTTTAATGAGCACCATTATAAACTTTCTTTCACAGTTTTGTTCCTTTTATATAGATATATATTGAAATATAAAATTCTAAATTTGAGTAAAATATTTTTAACAACTGAGTGCAGATTTAACTCTTTCAAGGCTCTGAAATTAACATTGTTTTAGTACTGTGTTTCTTTAAGTTTAACTTGACAGTAAAGCAAAATTTACCACTTACAGAGTTATGCTATATTCTCAGAAGTTATACTCTTGCTCTGCAAAGATGTATTCAGTGGATTCAGTCTTCATTTTATTCACACAGTAAATTAATTAAATGAGTAATGTATCTTAAATAAAGGGGAGGTTATCAGCCTGTTTGGACCAGAGAGAGGGTAGCTAGTGTTCAGTCATGACCTATGATGAATGCAATTTGACACACATGGGATAGTCCTCTTCTTGTCTTTTCAGTCTGCCTCCTGGTCTGTTTTTTTTCCTCTGCAAGTTAATTCCTTTCCTGAGGGGAGAGCAACCAAAGAATAAAAAGAACCTCAACAGACCATGAAGACGTAATTTCTAGAAAAAAAAGCAGTGAGCCTAAATTTAGTCTGTTTTACGGTTCAGAGCTTCTATCTAGGGTTTATTAGCATTCCATAAGATCAAGAATTCTATTTTCCTCCTTGTTTTGCTTGAACCTCGACCTCATTTTCTGCATTGAACAGCAATGGAATTTCATAAACATCTATGACCCTTTGGTCCAATTCCGTCCAATTAAATTTACATAGTGCTAAAACATTCTTGTTCAGATTTCAGTTGTCTATCTAAATTTAACAGCAGACTTTACCATCTTTTATGATATAAACATATGTCTACTGTCTGCATGTTGGTAATACTAACATAGTGAATTCCACAGTTATGTGATACACCAACTTTTTCACATCTACAGCCTTTTGTGCATATTCCATATGATTTAAAATATGTCTGCCATTTTTTAAAAGCATTTTAAAAACTCTTATCTCTGTTGCCATGTAGTAGGTGCCAAATGAGTGTAGTTCCTCACAAATACTAAATACATAACCAGTGATACTGGTAATGTATTTATTTATACGTATATATATATATACACACATTGTTATGTACTGTCTAAAGCATGACAATTCAGTAGATTATGACTCACAAGAATTAAAACAGAAGATATATTGCAGTGGAAAACAAAAGCTCTGTCTTTCTCAAGGACAGAAAGAACAGGGACACAGTTTGTAAGTCAGTGAAGTGTGCAGAACATTTTGTGATTCAAAGGTTTAAAAAGAGCCTTTAGATTATGGAAGATCATTATCATAATTCATGTTCACCTACGAGAAGAGCCAGAAGGAGTATCTGGGGTCCAGCAGTCAGACTTTGGTGCTGAGAAAGATCATGGAGCAGATCATCCTGTGTACCATCATGTGGCACGTGCAGGACAGCCAGGAGATCCGGCCCAGCCACCACAGGTTTAGGAAAGGCAGGTCCAGCTTGACCAGCCTGGTTTCCTTCTATGCAAAGGTGACCTGCTCAGTGGATGAGGGAAAGGCTGTGCATGTTTCGAAGATTGTAGAGAGGTGGGTCTCTTTTCCCAACAACAAGTGATAGTACACAAGGAAACAGCCCCAAGTTGAGCCAGGGAAAGTTTAGATTGCATGTTAGGAAAAAAAATTGTCACCAAAAGGATTGTTAAGCATTGGAGTATGTTTCTGAGGGAAGAAGTTGAGTTGCCATCCTTGGAGGAACTTAAAAGGCATGAGGACATGGTGCTTAAGGACTTGGTTTATACTTGTTGGACTTGATAGTGGTAGGTTTACAGTTGGATTTGATGATCTTAAGGTTGTTCTCCAATCTAGATGATTTCATGGTTTGCTCCTTCATTCAGAGAATTCATGCTGTGACTGTGTAGGACTTCAAGACCCAGAAACTAATGTTGTATTCACAGAGAGAGAGAAGCACCTTGAAAAAGCTCATTATTTTTATAATAGCTTTCACTAGGTTTTTGGACTGTAACAGTGAAATATTGTAACTATAAAAGACACAGCAAATGGTTTCAAACCCCCTCACACAAACCCAGAAAAACTCAACCTCCTCACAAAATTATTCTTTGAATTCATAAGTCATGCACTATGCATGTTTTAGTCCAATAGTAATTAGCAATGGCAGTATACATCATCTAAATATGTTCAATGAGTATTTATGTGATGTTTGTGTTTATCTTAATTATTTTAGAAGTAACATTTGGTAGATTGGAGATTATTCTGTATGCAAACCAGATAATTTTCTATCACTCAATGCACTTTAGGCACTTAATAGCAACATTTAACCACAGAAGAAAATTGTTCTGTTCCATATTCCATGGGAAGTCAGGGGCAAGGGGAGGGGGTGGGGGAAAGAATGGGGTGGGGAATGTAAACTTCTATGTACATTTTA
>VXBN01002260.1:104709-166922 GCA_013397395.1 Sinosuthora webbiana
TTTTAATGCTTTCAGCAAATTTAACTATATTTTTCCAGATTCTAAGCTGTACCTCCATGGTTGAACAAATCTCTGGTAGAGATAAAATTCTGTAAATATATCTGTTTCTTAAAAAAAGGTATTTATCTAACTACTCACTGCAAATTTCTGTGAAATTCTAAGCTGTCTCAGCTCCCTTCCATGAAAATGAAGGCTACCCAGCACCTCAGAGAATGAGCTTTGAGCTAGTACAATTCATCACCCATTTCTTCTTACATTTCAATGCAATTCTTTAGATAAAATAGAAAGAAAATCTTTAGGAAAATATTCAGCTGATAATCTACTGCAAATATTTATGTTTAGTTCTTCCTTTATCCAAAGACAGCTGTACCTCACCTGCTCTTATTTGAAAACACTAGAGGTAATTCATGATATAGCTTTCCAAATTACATTCATGTTTATGAAAAGAAGAATTACCAGGAAAAAGTGGGAAAGCTGAGAATCAAACTTAAGCCTTTTCATATTCAATTATGTATTCATCCAAGAATCATATTTTCTAGTTTCATTATAAAAAAACAAACAAGCAAACAACAGAAACAAGTATAGGACATAATTATACAGAGGAGAAGGCTTGACAGAAATTTCTAAATCAATAGCTCAAATCTAGGGAGAACAGAGAGTAATATTTAAAATGATCTCAAAGTAGTCTCAGAGTTATTGATTTGATTCCACTACAGCACATTTCCAGCACTTCTATTCTCTGCAAGTCTTATGGGTATAATTATTCTGTCCTCCAGGAACTATACTGGTTACAGCAAAAATGACAAAACTGAATACATTTTGTCTTTTTTTTTTTTAGTACCATATTGCCCTTTAATACTGCGTAGGAAGGATTTTTTTTATCTGTCATTTTTACATACTTAAGAAAGAAGGAATGATTGAAAGTGGGTAGCTCTTGACAATTTTCAGGTAGGCTTATTCTTTCATAAGCTGTGCATCCAATATTCTTACATAAACCTAGTATGCTTTCTGTTGTCAGGGCATCCCCAAAAATAAAGACAACAATGACTTCATTTTCTCCTGTCAGTTTTTCTACTTATAAGAGATGATAAAAATTATATCAACCAGCTAACAAACCTACCACACAAGATGTATGGGAGGATGAACTTGTTGACAAGCTACGTTCTGGAAGCCTAGTAAAGATCAAACATCTATTTAAATTTGCAGTGCATGTGGATTTCTATAAAATTGTATATATGTCAGTCCTCAGTTATAATTTGAAAATAAATAGTTGCTCAAAGTTGAAATTCTCAGTCTTTGCTAAACACAAAAGTAGAGGCTTACGTTTCAGAGCTATTGAACAGCTGTGAAAATCAGGACACCCTGGGAGTGTGCAAGTCTGCTAAGCTATACAGCACTAACATACATTCACAGAATGCACAGTAGCTGTCAGGACATTGCTCATTATGCTGCTGATGGAGTGTGCTGGAAATTATATTGCATTATGTGTGGTATACTCATCCAACAATCAGAAGAATGGGTTTCATTCTTTTCTTAGGCCAAACAGCATCCAGCTCACATATTATTTTGTTTGCAGATGCTCTAACCACGAAACTATGCAAGATGCTCTCCTCCTGCCTTAGGTAACACACTTTCCTATAGGGACATAAGACTAATCAGGCTAGCAACAGAAAATTCAAGACAGCTTATGACTATGTTTCCTCTTTAAGACCTACACAGAATGCCTAATTCGTATTTAAAGATGTTGCAGTGTTAGTGTTTCTGATGGAGCTTTAGACTGCCTTGAGCTACACCACGTGTAGAAGAGCAGAAACATGAAGCAAATACACAGCACACCATCAACAATTTTATACACTGGAAGTTGTCTGGGTTTTAATGGCTTATCCCTTGTTGTACCCCCTGGTGCTGCTTATGGAATTCTCTGTGCTGTATGATGTGCCTTGAGCTGTAAGATTTAAAGCGCAGAATACACCAGATTAAGGCAAAAACTTAGATATATCATTTTTGCAATTTTCACCAGGATCCAAGTAAACTGAAATCTCTATCTCTATGTGAACCATCTTTAAAAACCTTGCCAGCAATTTTATTCTTCTTGTCTGAAAGAGATTGAAAAGGATTTTCAAAGCAATGTAGTGAAAGTGCAGCATTCATTCTCCTTAAAAATAAATTCTCTTTCACCCCAGTAAACCCATCAGATATAAGTACTCTGTGAGATTAATTTTTGGAGAAAAATATTCAGTAATTTTCCATGTATGTGTCAAAGAGACTTCATGCATGTTGGTATGCCCATATTTATAAACACATAGACATATATATTATAATACCTAAAAATCTCACAAAGACTATGTGAAGTAGAATATCATCAGGCAGCCACCTAAGAGAGAGATTGAGATACATCCAGTGACTATTTCATCCACATATAAATGTTTTCCAGTTTCCAGATAGAATTGTTTCTTATCAGCATGCCATGATTTTGTATTCTTATGCATTATAAAAATTGGCTCAGTCTGTGTTAAATGGATTTCGTTCCACATTTGTAATTATACATGTAACTATATAACTTGATAGTAGGACTGTTTGAGCTGGCTCTGCCAATTGAGATCATTTATGGCATACATCCCCACTATTCTAGTCCTCAATAAGGAAACTGTTTGACTTTGATTTGCTATTTAGATTTTCTACCAATAAAACTCATTCCTCTGTCTTGGGAAATACTATTTTAGATGTCCTCATTTGTTCCAAAGACCTACTAAGCAGCATCTTTTTATTACATTATCTTCATATTACACCAACTGTCCAATCCCCATTCCTCCTTAGCTAACTTCAGGTTTTACTGAGTCATGGATCAGTTGGAAAGTTACAGTTT
Source organism: Sinosuthora webbiana (assembly GCA_013397395.1). Lineage (NCBI taxonomy): Eukaryota > Metazoa > Chordata > Aves > Passeriformes > Sylviidae > Sinosuthora > Sinosuthora webbiana. The sequence goes on from VXBN01002260.1 coordinate 107,576, forward strand.
TTATATGTTGCAAATACCCAAACATCTGCATCTCCTCACTAGGAAAGATCCCAGTTCTGCTGCACTTCATAAGGACATATAAAATGATTCTACTAGCAGCTCAAATCACTTTTAATGTAATGATTCCAGAGACCTCGTTTTCCCCTGAACAGTCTTAACTACCATAAATCACAGGAATCACATGCCCTTTCTCATTTTCCCCACTAGATCATAAAGTTAGTAAATCACAGTAGACTGAAATGAGAATTTGGCTTGGCTTTTAAAAGATGATTGAAAAGGGGGAAAATCCAATTAGTTTAGGCCGTAATGTAAACTTTATAAATATACAGAGAACTTCAGAAGAAACAACAATTTCATAACTGCTCATACTCAATCCTGCAATATTTAGGCGTTTTCAGCTTTTGTTGAATATATTTATACTTGCATCTTAGATATAAGGGTTCAAGATAAATAAGGGTTTCTTCTTTGAATTCAGCACAAAAAAAAGAATTTGTTTGTAGGCATATCCTTTAAAAATTAATAGGAACATTACGTTTCAAAAAATTTATTGGCATAATATGTAAAGACTTGAACCCTAGTATTTTACATTCCTCTTGGAATGTATTGTCTTAACATTCTCTTAACAAGCAGTCATATATCACAAATTCTTTTATTTAAAAATGCTCTAAAATTTGCTCTAAGGTCTATGCATATAAACTTTTAACAGAAATTACATATCACTGTAGAGAAATTAAAGGTTTTATCCAACATCCCATGAAGCCAATACAGTATTTACATTCATAATGCACTTGTGGTGGCTATTTGAGTGTTAAAGACTGAAGAAAACTCTCTTCCAAAATTGGTTTAGATTTGCTAAAATAGACAGTAGCAAATGGAGGTGATTTTGAAAGAGAATGTAATTAACATGATTTATAAAACTTTGGGTCTTTTAGAAGTGAAATAAGTTAGATAAACTGATTTTATCTGAAGTCAGTAACAAAGTATATGAGATAAAAAACGAATTATGTAGGAAACATTGAAGAAATTATTGTTCAAGACTGGAAAATTAAACATTAATAACTTGAGGACTGTTTTCATTGTAAGAAAAAAGTTCTTTTTTATGTTTGTTCCAATATATTCCTCTGAACTGGACATTTAGCATGTATACTCTCCTTTCAGGCTAGTAGGAACCAATTGCATACAAAGATAGTTAAATTGATAGCATGTTTTAACCTTTGTCTATGTGTGTGTCTCCACTTCTGTCTCTCCTTGCTCTTCTTATGTTTAGAAACAAACACCAGTGTAGTTATTCCTATTCCTATTAGCACAAAAATGGTTGAATACATCCTTTACAATTCCCACCTGTGTAATTTTTGTCCTTTATTTACTAGCTTCTTTAATTGGACTCAACTAAAACTGCCTTCATAAAACTTTCTAGTGAAGCCTCTGCATATTTAGTGCAGTTGTCTCGACCTCCATTTAGTCCCCTTTCTTTTTCCTTTCCTATTTCTGCCTGTTCCCTTCTCTTGACAGCTGCTGGATATTCTGCCCTGGCTGCTGTGTACTCCTACCTTCTCTCTGACTCTGCTGCAAGGCATAAGTGTTCATCACCTCCTTCCTGTCTGTGCAGAGGAGAGCATCATGCTGGGATGAAGTTATGGAGTCCACTTTCTTCCTAGTAGCCTGTGCAGTTCTGTGGCCTGCATTAGTGACTCAAACAGGGCTGATAACACAGGGTTGATAACACACCTCTGAGCAGTGCTGGCACAGGAGTGATGCCTCCTGTTTGGCTCTCCACCACTTCTGCCTCACCAAAGTGAGGTGGCCGTGGGAGGAAACAGTCAAGACAGCTGACCCCTACTGACCAAAGGGATATTCCACACCATTTGATATTGTGGTCAGCAGTAATAACTGGGGGAAAGATGGAGAAAGGAAGGGACATTCATGGTTACAGCATTTGTCTTCCCAACTAGGCATTATATGTGCTGAGACCCTTATTCCCAGAAAGCAGATGGAGATCTGCCTGTTGATGGCAAGTAGTGAATCAATTCCTTATTTTTCTTTGCTTGCAAAATTCACACAGTTTTTGCTTTTTTCATTAAAGTGTCATTGCCTCAACCCAATTCTTTTTGCCTTCCTTTATTTTCTTTTCCTTCCTATCTCCTCAGACAGAGGACTGACCTAAAGGGTGGGAGTTTAGCTGTTGGCAAAGGGCAACTGACTACATGGTCTGTTGTCTATCCAGTCTAGATTTATGTCACTTATTGTCACAAATTTATCTTCTGTTTCCATATAACTTATTCCCAAGAGTCCTAATCTCTTTATTTCCTGTGCAGAAAAAATCTCAAGACTTTAGTCATGAGTTTTCCTCATGGATGTCTATTTGAACACAGCTAAGGTAATTCTCTGACTCTTCCCTTCCATGAAACCTTACTTGTTACCATTCCTTGAAAACTCAGAACACCAGTAATATCTTCCTGTCTTTCAGGTCCATAAAAAGAACACTGACTTTGACTGCAGTGCTTCTTGCATAAGATGTGTCAAAATAATGATTCTTTTTTCAAAGAGGAAGAAGATAAACCGATTTTTGTCCATTTTAACATCCATCTGAGTTATTATGCTTCCACTACCATCACATCCTTTGTCCAGAAAAATTCCATCTTGACCCAGTTGTATTCATGCTCATAAAAGGACCATTTTCCAAGAAAATTTAGTGTGCGCTGTTTAAACACATACAGTCTAATCTACACAAAATACATAATTAGGCAGATTATTACAACTATAACATATGTGCATTTAAGCATTCATTCAGCAAAGAACATAAAGTCAGAAAGGTATTTAAGCATATGCTTAGACAGACAGCAAGACAGCAATTAATGAAACACTCAACCATACACAGCACAATGACAGAATATTTGTCTGTTATTTCTTCAACTGTCCTGAATGCACACTTTCATAAATATTGAATCAGACAGCTATTATCTGATCTTCTGAAGAGATTGCAATATCTTGAAAAATGTCTTGCATTTTTGTCTTCTTCATGGTTCATTTTGAAAAGGGAGTACTAAGTTCAAATCTAGACCTGGTAAGTTTTGTGCTATGTGCAGTAAGATAGATCAAGATCAAGCAGCATGTTCATGCTGAAGAGAACCTGAGAGTGCAGCAGATAACTGGCAGGGAAACTGATTGCTAGAGCTGATTAAACATTGTAAAACATAGTATATATATATTTATTTAATACTGAATTGCTGTCTGGTTTAACCGTTCACCTTCTTGTTAAGTCTTTTTCATCAACATTTGTGGGAGGGTAGTTTTAATTCTCATAAACTTTGAAGAAAGGTTGTCCAGTACATAAGATCTTATATTCACAAGTGACTGAAACCATCTGTGGCACAAAAGTTCTTCTCCTTATTAAAAATGCTATTATTTGTACAGACAGCAAACATGATACAACTGTGATTTAGAAGTTGTAGGAAAGAGCCCACAATCTTTAAATAGCATTTCTAGAGAAGAACATATGTCACACATCTAGGTTCCAGATAACAGATGATATGAATGTCCACCTACTTATAGTCTGGAGATACTTCTAGACATATAGAAGTGCCAGGAAACAGCTTCCTATGGAAATAACTTATACCTTAAATTTGTCCTCCTTTTTGTACAAGTGTAAACTGCTACATCAACAAAAATTAATAAAGTATGTTCTCAAAGAAAACTAAAAAAAATGCTCAATTCATGTTGAATATTCACCATGACTATTTAGCTATCTCCTGTCTTCAGTGCAGTACTCTGACCCCTTTTCAGTATCAACCACTTGCTCTTGGTCTATTGCGAGTCCTTAATGGAGACACAACCCAAACATTAATGAAAAAGGAAAGCTCATCTGTAATGTGAAACACATAGTCAACACTAGGTATCTTTCTTGACAGAAATTAATTTCCATTGCTGTTAAGCACCATTCGTCTACAGTAAGATGGAAGATTGTAGCACTTTATGAATCAAAGGAATAGAATAAGGAATGGAATAGACTACCTGTAAGAGTCCTACTTTATTTTTTACATTATCTCTGCTTAATTTTTAACATTATCTCTGATATATATACATACATATATATATATATATATATATATTTTACTTCAGATATGTAAATGACTTATGATTTGAAAAAATCATTTTGAGTCAGCAGAAATTACATCTGTGCCTTGAGAGAAGAATAGGTTCCAACTGTTTATAATTGATTCATTAACCATGTGCACAGTAGTGTGGGCAGATCTTTAATTGCATTAGGCTCTGATGAGAGTCTGTGTAATATAATGTGTCACCATTTCTTATAGTGTTTACATTTTCTTCAACTTGTACAATTTATGAAGTGCTTATGTGTGCATTATGCACTTGTGGAAGGACATTTCAGGTTCAGAAGGACATTCTCTCCTGTTGCGGTGCATTTAATTAATAATAGTGCAGTCTAAATTACCCCCTGCCATACTGACCCTTTTGGTTTTTCCCTGGTGGTGGGTGTGCCAAACATTCTGTGTCCCTGNATGTCAACAACTTTCACCTCCTATTTCACACCTGCCTCCGTGCCAGGGTATGCACACGGCCATCCTGGTTTTCCAGGATGCCTATAAAATGCATGGAGTGACTTAACTTAAAAAAAAACCAAACCAAACCAACAAACCCTCTCCCCCACCCCACCAGCCCCTGCCAAAAAAAACCCCAAAAAAACAAAAACAAAAACAAAACAACAAAACAAAACAAAAACAAAACAAAACAAAAACAAAAACAAACAAACAAACAAAAAAACCCCCACCAGTTTCTACAAGCCAGGAAATCACAGGAATATTTCCCTTGCACAAAATACCAAGAAAAGTAACAGCTCTTTGCCTCACTTTCTCAACCACTGAGACACTTACTACCAGTTATTACATGGCTATGTCTTTACTGGAGTTGGACACCTGAACTATATTTAGCCTATAAAAGACAGCAATACTTCTGCTTCCTAAATGCTCAGCTAGGTCAGAACATTAGCAGATATAAGCTTTTACACTTACTGAGAAGTGTCACTTCCATTGAAACTCTCCTACATTCTAGAAAATATTTATATAATTGTTAAGCCACGTAGAATGGGGAAATGACTCTGTAGCCAATGAAGCAGCATACTTGGAAGACTTTCAGTCTGCTCCCTGCATCAATGAGTCTCTACCTAAGTATAACATAATCTCTGTGCTCTTTGCAAATTGTTTTTCTCGCTGCTGAACTTTTATTGGAATTAAGGAACTTTCTCATTTCCAACCCAAATGGACCATCCCAGGCCTTTTCCATTTATCTCTTGTAAGCACAAATCTCAACAGGATTTCTTGTGCTACTCAGCAGTTTTCCAGGATAATAAACACAGAAAAAGGTGTTTCTAAGACAAAACAAATTTTTTTTTAGTTCTTTTTTTACAGAATAATTTTCCAAATGTTGAGAAGACCACAACTCTATACTAATCATCTACTGCAGAACATTCAAGGTCCATTCTGAAACCCAAATCAGATATTTATCATTAAAGTACCTCTGTTTCCTAAATTGTGTCACATGCATGGACACAATGGAGGAGGACCTGAAGGAGGAGCACACACCTAGATACAAAAGGTCCACATTTTAATTTCAGAAACTCAGTTGAGCCAGCAGCTAGAAATAAAACCTTGAAAAACTTCTATGCGATTCTTCCTTATCATGAACACTCATTTTACCAAATAAAATGGTAAAATTTGTGTGGCCAAAAATGAAAAAAGACAGGAATTTGGCCACATGTTTTCACCTATTGCATAAAACCCAGAAATATTAACAAATAATGTATGGGAGAATGTTACCTCTGTCTGATCATACACCATTATGGTGCCTGAGATAAGGAAGTAACCAATACTTTCTGAAATCTAGTGAATCAGTCTCCTAAATTCAGGAATGCATTGTCTTGTACAAATACAGAACCACGAAAACACGTCGCTATAACCTGAGGGAGGCAGAAAGACATTTTTTTCTGGAAAATTATAAAAAGTAAAATAGAATGAGCCATATGTACAAGTGATTTGATGTTACAATGTTTTGATTTCAGTGGAGGTTTTGCCTAATTAAGATAAGAAGTATATAAAATTGTGGTTTGTATCTGTTAATCTCCTATCATGTGTTTTAATTTGGGGGATTGATATTCTGCTATTCTTGTCTCTGCTATTGTCTTTTTCTTTCTCAAAACTTTTCATATGTCTATAAAATCAAATAGTTGTGTTTGTCACTTCAGATATCCATCAACACCTGAAAGAAGCAGAAACTCTTGCTCATCTTGTGCAGACATATGTCATAAATGGGGGAAAGAGGAACTGTCCTGACAATTCAATGCCTTCAAAATTTAATGTTTTTCCTCTCTAAAGAAACTCCTGATTTTTTGACTTCCTGTGAGATGTTTATGGGGGCTGAAGCATCAGTAATACAGACTGCTACAGTCTGAGCTTCAGACCCAAGAGGATTATTGTTGGCTAAAATAACACCTGAAGATATTCCTCGCTGCAAAATATTCCAAAAGGGATCACTGTTGGCTAAGATAAACCTGGAGATGCTCTCTACAAAAGACTGAGCCAACATAACTTGACAAATGTCTTGAGATTTCAGATGCTAATAGTCTAAAAATATTGAAAAGAATTATTACTGAAGCAAGGAATTTTAATTGTTTTTGTCATTGACAGGTTTTTGTGACATCTGAGTCACTCGAGTATTGATTTTGCAGAAAATAAAACCTGGTAACAGGAATATAAAAAAATATTCCTACTGAGGAAGTATAAAATACCCCTGATAGGAAAATGCATTCCTTATATTATTTCTTTACATGTGCACAGTGTCTGAAACACAAATTCCTGGTAGAATATATATACATAAAAAATTAAAATAAATAAATTTAAAAAAATTAAACTGCTTCTCTGTTTTTGAAAAATAAATATTCTGTAAGATAACATTAAAGTAGTCAACTTTAAAGATCTTTAATTGTTTTGAATGTTTTAAGAAAAGAGATAAAAGCATATAAAAAGACTGTGTATAATGTCTAGTCCACTTGAAGCAGTCAATCCCAAAGGATATCATTAAGACCAAAATTCAGACTTTAAGAAAAGATTAAAAATTGAAGGTTTATATAGCTCATAATACAAATTTTAAAAGGATGGGAGAGGAGGGGGGGAGTAAAAGTGTGTGAGATCAATTTTCAAGGGAATATATAGGAAGTTAAATGTTTAATTCTCCCTAAAATCTGAGCTCCAGGTTTATATATATTTTATACAGATAGACATTTAAACTATGAAAACCCTTACAAAATTGGAAATTAAACACTTTGGAAATTAAATAACATTTTGGCATGGAGTACTATGAATATATAATCTATAGCATAAATACCACTTCAAGCATGACTGAAAAAAGAATTAAGCCGAATCAGAGTTACCACCTCTCAAACACCAAGAAAACCAGGAAGGATGAAATTATTTTTATTACTTTTTCTCCTACTTCTTATCATCTGTATTCACAATTACTAATTTGAGATAATCTAGAGGATAGCTTCATCTATTTTTACATTTGTATGTAATATTTACACAGATTCATAAGAAAAAATCCTATGAAGAGGCAGAAAAAACAGACATAAGTTTTTTTGCTAAACCTATCATATTTGTGAACAGCAAACAGCTCACATTTAAGCTTTGAAGTGTAAATATGTACTCATAATTACATTTTTAATAATTCATTAACATTCAGATCTGAAACATGAAACCCATTGATATATGATAAAAAGGGAGGGCAGGAGGGAGGAGACAGGCTGAAAAGTCTGGGAATTGTAGCTGGATGACTGCTTTTGACTGTGGGGAAGGTGAATACTAATGTGCAGCAAACTTTTGTCTCCTAGGACACTTAGTTAGCTAGTCATTCCAACACCATTTTTGCAGACAGGTAGTGAAGTTGCCATCTGTCACTTGGAATCAGACAGACTGAAGCTCTTCACCATGACTGACAAATCTAGTAAAAAAAAATAGGAAATATTGTCCTAATCTCCTTCCCAAAATTATTCTTTGTTTCAAAGAAACAAGTGGCATGATTAGAATTTTTTAGCTGTTTTTTAAGATCACAAAAAGAAGGTAAATTGATACTAATGATGCTCAATATACTGTGTGTGCCTTGTTTATCAAGATTTGTGACCTCCATCTTGCATTTTTAGCCCCTGTGAATACACAAAACCCCACCCATTGACCCAGATAGATGGTTAGAGTCTATATGAGGATCATCCATGACATTTTCAAGTGGTCTGAAGAAGAGGTTGTCAGTTTCTTGTGACGATAAACTTCAGCTGAAAAACAATCAGATTCAATATCTTACACTGATCTACTAGAATCTCTCTTTCAGTTGCTTCATGGCAGTCAAAAATATTACATGTATTCATGAAAACTGTGCTCTCTGTAGGCAAGACTTTTAGGTCTGCCTTCAGTATAGGCAGTATTTAATTTGCATATACTCATTTCAATTTTAGAGAGATAATCACTTACTTATGACCCTGGAAAAGACAAATAAAAAGGGGGAAGTAAAAGTTCAGGAAGTTCACCTCCAGTTATAGAGATTACACTTTTGAATACTTTAAAATGAATTGCAACTAATTTTTAAATCATCCTGTCACCCGTCTGGTATTAATACAGGTTTAGATACTCAGGGTGTCTTTTTATTAAAGCTTTCAAATTTCCCTTTGATTTGAGGAGCAACACAAATATTTCTTCATTATTCACTATTCTTTCCTTTCCTAAAGTATCGGAAATTTTATTTCTGTCTTAAATACCTTTGAAGACAGATTCTCATGAATGTCAGAAATGAAGCAGCCTAGAAGAACAAGCAAGCACTGACAAACAAAGGAAATTTTCTTTTTTACTACCTATTTGATAATTGTTTACTGCAACTTCTGTGTGTTTCAGATTTTTTGCCCTACCATGTGAGCATGACTCCCCTAGTTGAAAACAACATCATGTTCTTTTGGCTCATACCTCCTGTGTTACCTGTGTTACTCGTGGTGTGGCTTGTGCTATCATTCCAACACAAAAAGGAACAAACCCTGTGCCAGCTGGGGAAAGTGTGCTCATTACTCTTGAGCAAAGACTGAGAGGACTGTCTTGAAATTATAGAGCAGCTGAGCCTGAGGAAGAAAGAACCAGAACACTGAAGCCTTGGCTTTACATATCTGAGTAGTCTAAATGACTTGTGGGGGTTTGGGGGGTTGGGTGACTTTTATTGCAACTACAATCAGAAGGCTTAGATCTACTGCCACAGTGCAAAGTCAATGAGGCTGACCCAATAACTCCTGCATGAGGCATCAAACACCAAGACTTGAGTGAAGAATGAAAGTTTACATCCTTTTACTGCAACAGTTAGAAAACACAGACCTCACTTGCAATCTAAACTTACGGTGTTTACACCTCACTCTCCAGAGGTTCCATTTCTTAGTATGTTAGAAAGCCATGAATTATTAGATAATTCTTCCCATCACTTTGACTTTATTTTAGATGAATAGAAAAGAGCCTCTTAACTCTTTCTAGAATTCAAAACTTTCTGTGCACACCAAAACTGGTGCTGTGTTTTCATCACAGATAGAGCAGGTCATGACAGAATCACAGAAGTCCGTAGAAATTAACATATTAGCAGGTGCTTGAAAGGTTTTTTAGAAGCATTGAACCAATTAATGAGGACCATAAAGCGTAGAGCTGTGTTGTCCTTGACAATGAGAAATTGTAATGTGATCTGGCAAGGTTTATGAAAAATGAATCTGCACATCATTCAAATACAAATATAAACCAATATGCATACTTGTAGAATTATAAACTTGGCTTACAGAAACAACCATGAAATTAAAGAGAGGTTTGAAAGGTAAATTAATTCTTTAACTAAAAATGACTACTCCCAAATACTTCTCTGTTATATTTGTGCAGCACTACTCATTACTGCCCAATTTTGATTCAGCAGTAGATCGCATTGTGATGTCATATTACCACGTTCAACTCAAATCTTATCTAAGCAGTTTTGCTTTTCTGTTTTCTTGCAAAGTAGTTTTTGATTATGTCACATAAACTGGACAAATTTGTTCTATTTTTAATATTGGAGAAGAAAGAATCTCTTCAACTACACTATTGCAGATGTCCTAGGTGGACTTGTGTTGTCTTTTGTTTGGCTCCCCGCTTCTACCCTTTAAATAACAATGCCTCATTTGGAAAAAGCTTCTCTCCTTTTTGTATGTGCCACTGCAGCAGAATGTGCCATCAAAACTAACAGCGTGAGGCTCGCTTTTGGTATTTACATCAAAACAGCCTATATCAGGCTCACTTTGGGGATTCATTTCTATTTATCAAAGTATTTGTTATTTTAATATACAGTTCAGTATTTTAAGCATCAGTCAGTTTCTTAAATATTGATAATAAAACACAGCTCAAAAAAATGCTAGCAGCACCAAGAGAAAAATTTAATTTTGCAACAAGCTGAAAATTTTGGGTTGCAAAATTTTGTGGTGAAGACAGAGTAGGAGGAGAGTTGAGAGAGGTGAGCAAAGTGTGAGGGGAGAGGGGGAGGACATGGGGAAAGCATACAGGAAGGGCTTTTCTCTCTTTTAACATATTTCTTGTCTCCTCCTACCACCACAGTTCCTGACAAAGTAAAACTTGCTGTTGCTACTGTCAGGGGAAGAACAGTGGGCTAGATAGATCTTCAGTTCCCACCTAATAAAGAATTTATCAGGTTCTTAATTTTTCTTACTAGAAATCTTAAAAGAAAGGAAAATTTTCTGGTAAACATGGAAAAACAGTGAGAAATGTGCACACTTAAACACACATGTATTACATAGACAAGTGTCATGCTCAAAGACAGAAAGCAAACCACGAAGAAAAAAAGTTAAATTATCAATCAAAGCCAAGGATTTATTCAAATGCCAACCTATTGTCACTACCAGATTTTAACCACACGATCTATGTTCCCATCACTGTCTGTTGTCATCTCTGATTCCCAACACAGGACTGTAACGACTGAGAAAACAGATTAAGTAAAATAAGAAGGAAGTTGACAGTAAATCCTAAACTGGAATTAGCACAATTCAGGACATCAGTTCCTAAGAGAATATTCTCTAACAAGCAGTAACATAAGAAGTAGATTTTATTTGAACCTTCGCCAGTTTTCATTATTATTCCCAGCTAAAGCACAGGAATTGGATAAAATATACCAATAGTAGTTATGGCAGCAAAAGACAGAGATATAAAATTCTTGTAGTTACTTTATCTAAACATACTGATGTGCATTAGTCCTCCCAAGTATAGTTTTGGAGGAAGGCCTGTGAGTCTCAGTTTAGTATCCCCTGCCTAGAAGACACTGATCACATGCCTGTTCTTTACAAACTCCTTTCTATTTGATAACAATAAAATATTTTATTCAGTTATGCCAACTAATAAAGAATCCAGATGGTTTTCTTCCAGGGACATGTCTTTCTTACTGCTACTTCACAAAGTTCTGTATCACTTTCAGACTTTGTCACTTACGTTTTGGTGTGCCCCTTTCAAGCCATGGATATTAAACAGCACATAGGCAATGAGAAAATACTTTGTTCTCTCTCTAAAAATACAGCAACTCAGTTTGTGGTATATTTTTCAGACGTACTACCTTGCTCTTTAATGTGTGTCACATTGATTTTGTATTATTTTTCTCTCTAAATTAAGAAGTAATATTATACCATACTAGTACTTCCATGAAAATTCTTTACTCTTAAAAAGTTTCTCAAAGATCTGTCACTGAGGGGGGATTTTCCCTTCCTTTTATCCATTTTCTATGAAGCAGTTCTATTACCTTAAATGCTATAATTTTCCTTTTTTCTTGGTTACTTATCCATTTCTTTCCATTTCTACTCTTAACCAATATATAGTTTAAAAATATGAGTGTTTACCACTTTTTCTTTTATATAATAAAATGGTTTTAATGTGACTCCCAGAAACTTTTCACATTTTCCCTTCTGGTATTTTTTTCTCTATATGATTTAGATCACAGTTCTTTTTCATAATGAAATCATACCTAATGAAAAGTTTTCTTACACCTTGGACAGCCTCTTTTGACTGATGAATATATAATCTCTTTTTTTTAGAAATTCTAGCAATATTTAGCTATCAATAAATATTCTAGCGAGCCTCTCAGATTAAAGTCCCCTATGATAACGAAGGTGTGCAATTTTTTTTTCTTTTTTTTTTTTTTCCTAAAATAGCCAAAATGTCCTTAGAGAGCCATTCATCATCTTTCAGCATCACACAGAAAGAGACCTCTAGACCTCTTGCACAAAATGTCTCCTGATTCTTTTCATCCACTAGCACAGCCCATCACCACTGATGCTATCATTCTAGTTGTATGAATCACACCATCAAGCTTCATTTATGTCATGTTTCTCATATATGTGCTCATAGATAAGTAATTTCTCAGGCTTTGGGTTACCGTCACAATAAGAATTCCACCAATGAATTATGGTCCAAGTTCATATAATCTGTGTCAAAAATTTGAACTAAATCTTTCATCTTTCAATTTGCATTGTGTTTTAATGTCTTCTATCTCCACAAAGCACTTCAATAAGACACCACAGCTCCTAAAAAGAAGGCCCTGCTCAGTAATACTGTGCCACTCCTTTTTAATGCAGTTTAAGCAATGTTTTGCAGTCTTCCCATGGGATAATGGACTTTTCACTGGGCTTGCCCAGTACACTAAGCCCAGACTCCCCTTTCTCTCTGAACCCATGTGTCATTTCATGATTGCCAGTCATATCAATCGTGTTAAGTTCCTGTTGGCTTTTTATTTTTTGCTAGGATGCCTACGGGGTGCAATACTAAAAGTGCAAAAAGCATCAGAAACCCTGCTAATGGCATGCAAGTAGACTCTTAAAACCATATTTTCTTTAGTCCATATTCTCCAAAAGTACCTTTCCTTGTTTTCATATTTGTTCCAAAGCTTAAAGTTTAACCTTTTCACACCATGGCCTATACATTAATTTTCCCAGCCCAAATCAGCCTATTTGCAGTCTTTTTTTACCTTTCTGAATTGATCCAACCAAAAAGACATTTGCTCAGCAGTTGCACTCTATCCTGTAAAGTCTGTGCAATCAGAGTGACAGTTTTCAACCAAGGAAGAAGAGAATTCAATCAACTAATCAATTATATTATCCTGATCATGGATATTCATTTGATAAACTGTAACTATGACAGTAAGGGGGAACAGTGATCATTTTTATGTACCTTGCCAAGCTGTCTTAAGAACTTAATCATAAATTCTCAAATAATGATACAGTATGTCCTTTTTTTTTATCCATCCATTTATATTTGGTGTAATAATTATTAATGTACTTCTATAACAAGTCAAATACAAATTTGCCACCCTTATTAAATTTACAACTAACAATTTTCCATAGGATGATGATGGAAACTGTTGATTGCCTAGTTGCTCCACACTGAATTCAATCACTTCTTTTAGGTAAGTAATATTACATGAGATTTGTTCATGCTTAAGGCATGGAGAATACTCCTGATGCAATATCATCATCTAAAATATCAAATGTCTTTGGTAATAATATAGTTCCAACACTCTGTCCTCTGTAGCTGCAGAGATACTTGAAAATGATGACTTGGAATGACCTGCTGGGGAAAATGGGATCTAGATTATAAAGTCACCAACTTTTATTTTCTTTTTTAGCAAAATTTTTCAGTCAATGTCTGCTCTTAATAAAAAATGCTGTCTCTTAAAAATTCTTTACCAAATTAAGGAAACAGCTTGTGGGGGGAGAAGTAAAAAAGCCTCCAAAACCGTAAAGAAAGAAAATTTACTGAATAGATTTTAAGGTATAGACAATATGTACATTGGAACCTGACATTGCAATAGTACAAATCTGTATAGGAAATGGACCTCAGGATCATGGGATGCTTCTAACCATCATTGTCGGAGGAGATATGCGCATCTCCTGATGCCTGCAGAAAGAAACTTGGATATGCAATAACCCATGGTAAATTAATCATAAAACACAGAATATAATTCACTACTCTTCTTAGTGCTAAGCATAGCACCAAACTTTAACAATTCAGGCCTTGATCCAGCAAGATCCTTTCAAATTTTTATTAAGCACACCCAATATTTAACTGGTACTATCTCTGACTACATTTTTTAATGTTGGAGGACATGATTGTGTGAACTCAATTGGATTTCTGTGGCTAAAAAGAAATTCTATTTAATGGTGAAAAATATTTACTTTTCATATCATTCTGTCAAATGTTCATATTTGGAGATGACAAAAGGTGAAATGGAACAAGCTCTTCCAAACAGTAAGTGGCAATCAGGTTATATGCATGACATGTTTTCAGAGGTCGCACAGTTCTTCATAATATAAAAACAGAGAATTGTCTGTCTTCGTCAGACTAAAAGGAAATTCCTACTATCCCATTCCTAGTGGAATTATACTTTTTCTGCCAAGACAAGGGAAATTTAAGCACCCTAGAGAAGAACTCAGAGAAGCTTATTCTAAGTACCCATCATCAATACAAAACTATTCTGTCTTCACATTATCTTCTCTCTCCCCTAAACAAAACCCAAGATGAATAGCCACCAAATTCTCAGTCCTTCTAGACAGCTAGATTGTAGTATCTGAAGTTCATATTCAATCAATGTAAGTGATATTAGGTTGTGTGTTCCATTTTGTCTGTTCTAGCTGACTGGATAGTTGAGTCAGTGTGCAGAAAAGCAATGTATTTTGCTTTGCTTTCAAGGACTATGGATTACCAAGTGACAGAGTCATTAAAACAATTCCTAAGGAAAAAAAAAATATACAATTGACACTGACATTAATCTTGAAAAAAACTCAATCAAATTAAGTTGGCCAGAGGCACTGACTACATGTATTTTTAAAAATCTTTATGAATAGTTCTTAGACTATTTAAAAATCACCCAGATAAGAAAGAAGGCAAGGAACAAAAATATATGTGCAAATGATGGAATGCACAAGAACACATACTGTATTTGGCAGAAAGTAAATCTACTATGAAATAGTAATGCTATCCATACGGGGGCTGAACATAAAGGGAAGGGAAAGAATAGCAATTTCAACCCTTCTGCAGAGAGGAACAAAAGACATTTTGTAGGACAAGATTATAGGATTGAAAAGAAACCCCAGTTCTACCATGTATAAAGGAAGGAAATACAGAACAGGTTTGTATCAGACTGTCCATGATCCAGGGTTGTCTTTATACCAGAGCCCAGCAGTGTGTGCAAATGCAGGTTCAATGAGTCATTTCAGATATCAGATTTGCCCATCAGTTTTGTTTTATCCTATGAAGTTCTATACAGTTTCCCTATTGGCCTTTCTGGTGAGATTACCATAGTCCCTTATTTAAGACCATCACTACTAATAGTATGTGCAGTGTCCAAAAAATAGAGAGACAATTCTTATATCAATCCCTATGGGATTCTGACTGTGCAACCATCATAACAAAATTGAAACAACTGCTATTTAAAATTAAAATGAGACTTGTGGACAGCTGCTAAAAAGAATGTTTTTAAATGGTACCTTTCTCTTCTAGTAACTTAATATCCAAGATCACACTGGGGATAATCCAAGATTTGAAGACAATTTTCTTTTGAATAAAAAAGATAAGAACGAAATGTAGCATATGAACAGATAGTAAAAATGTCTCTGGAAACAAATTATCCACCAACAATCCAATTACTTGTTGCTTGCAGAACTTCAATCTGTTAATTATCTCCATTCATTCTGAGTAACTTCTTCATTACTGAGATTCATTACAGGTCTATTCAGGTCTCTGAAACTATTTAATACCTTTTGTGTCCGAAAAAAGTACAGCATCATCAAGCTTTCAAACCTCAAAGGTAGGGTTTTGTCCTTGGATATATTTATGTATTTCCTATTGCAGTCAAAAAAGTTGGAACACAATAACTGATCCAACAGGCTTTTACTACTTTTTTACAGCTTAAAGATTCCTCATGCATTTTTATGATTTCTAATATCATCTGGAGATTAGAGAGAGTTTGATCCCTGTCTACCTAAATACCTGAAAAAAACCCAAATCTAATATCCACATACAATCAGACCTTTTTGATTTCATTACATTGGCCTGTCAATATGGTTAATTACATATCGAGGACAGTTAAGTTTTCACATAAGATCATTTTTTGAGAATGCACATCATGTAACTATGTGAAGATGCAGATTTGAGTGGAGGTATTCTAACAGACACTGAGGATGAAAACTGCACTCAAAAGACTACAATCATCATTAGAATGTAAACAGAATGTGGAATTCAGCCATTGAATTTCCAGAAGAGCTGTAGAATCTTTATTGCAACACAACAATTAGGAGCAACAGTTGGGCATAATATGAAACAAAATATCCATTCCCACAAAATAGCAAACTAAGCAGCTTTTCAGGAAATATTAAGGTCTGGGAGATGTCCAGATCTATCCTGTCGAAATCACTAAGAAAACACAACTGAAACTAGAAGTGGATACTGTCTTTACTTGAGATTCACAAGGACTAAAACAAATTTAATAATTTCGAGTTTGATGAGAGAAGTGAAAACAAATGACCTTCATTACTTTAATATTTGACACAGCCATCAGGGATGGGGAAAATCAGGGTATTTATTTAGTAAAATGGCAGGTCAATGATTGATGGAAAGCTGAATATGAGTCAGCAGTGCCCTGGCAGCCAGGAGTGCCAGCTGTGTCCAGGAGGGCATCAGGCCCAGCATCACCAGCCAGGCAAGGGAGGGGATTGTCCTGCTCTACTTGTTCAGCCTGGAGAAGAGGACATTGAGAGGAGACCTCACAGCAGCCTACAGTTTCCTCACTAGTGAGGTGACCAGTGTCAGCACCCAAGGGAATGGCCTGAAGTTGTGTCAGGGCAGGTTTAGGTTGGATATTAGAAAAAGTTTTTTCACCCCGAGGGTGGTCAGGCACTGGAACAGGGTCCCCAGGGAAGTGGGGACCAAGCAAGCACCAAGCTTGACAGAGCTCAAGAAGTGTTTGGACAATGCTCTCAGGCACAGGGTGGAATTCTTGGGGTGTCCTGTGCAGGGCCAGGAGTTGAACTTTGATGATCCCTCTGGGTCCTTCCAACACAGAATACTTTATGATTATATGATTTATGTGTATATTATATATAATTTTATTATTAAAACATGTATTAATATCTTCCCTGTTTCTGAAGCAACATACCCTTCAAGGTGGCTCTAGATTTTAAAAACTCTGAATTATGCATGAAAACACGTCACCACCCATGGTTGCATATTAACGCAAAATGGTTGATCTTAAACAGCTAAGCACTGAAAAGAACCCATCATCACCCAATTGCTGGCATGATTTTCTGAGAAGTCTAATGTTATAAGCCAGTTTGTCTCAGTACAGAAAGACAGATCTGAAATCCATTTGTTCATAACACAGAATTATTCTAACCGTGGGGATGGAAGTTGCATGGAAAAGTAGGCGTTGTCTTCCTCATCTGTGTGTTGTCAATACACCCTTCTTTTGAGAAGGCAGACTTAGTAAAATCCCTGAAGTATCTTAGGTCCTCACCAAAGCTAAAAATACTTTATTCATAAAGCACTCTTCAATCATGAAAACATCTCTGTACATTTTAATAATTAACCTCTTCATACACTCTATCTATACATCTGGAATTGTGTAGGCAATATAACCTGCTCTGCAGTTGGATACTAACAACAATAGTGACACTGTTATTTTCTAACAAATAACTTAGAAAACAATAATGTAGGCAAACCAGACTTCTCCAGACTACTGTAATTCTCTTACATCCCAGCTTTTAAAAGCACTGGCCCTGTTATTCCAAAGATGTCGGGATTTTTTTTTATTTTTTATTTTTTTAAGCTAACTTATTTCACCTAATTTAGGCTGTATTTGAAATAAAGCAAGCTGAATTGCCATACCCTGTATCTTACTAACACCTATCACAGTGTGTTACAGGCTAAATGAAGCCAAAATTACTAAGACAAGTTTTGCTGTTAGAAAAGCACCGTAGAAAAGGGAAAGTTCTCTTTTTTAACAGTTTATCTGCTTTATCTTAACTGACACCAGGTAAGTGGCTCTGCAATGCCCTCTCTGTATTTCAGTGTGAACTTTCACTTACAGCCCTGCTCACAATCCTTGTTCTAATAGATTGCCATATATTTTTTAAAAGGTTAATAGATGGGAAAACTCACAAAAACTTTTACTACACTACAGGAGCTCAGAAGAGAAATATTTCTGTAGGAATTTTAACTTCATTAACAAAAGACATTTTAGAAGGTTTCCAGATATGCATTCAGTACTACATTGCCTGATTTTTCCAAGATCATAATTGAAGGTTTCAGAATTGGTACCTTAGATTTCTCAAACATTCATTCTGCTAGAGAAATATGATTTTGCCCCTATTTTCATGTGAATTTAACTATTGAGAAAAGTATTTGACTGTCTAGAGATCAAAGTCTATTTTCCAATATGTAAAAGAGTGATATAAGTAACAGCAGTTGAAGCATATCTTCCTTAATATTCCTCATCAATACTACTGTAGTCTACAAGAGGACATTTTTGACTTCCCCCATTTCCAGGAGAATAAGATTTGTTCAGACATCATGGAAACAGAATATGGCCACTGAATCTTTAAAATTGACGAGTACGAAAAACAAAACACCCAGTATGAGTAGCAGTCCACAAACTACATTTGTAGACTTAAGACTCATGAAAAAGTAAACCAATTATAATTACTCAAGAAATAAGCTAAAAGAACAGCAGATCCCTCCTTCCTAATCTTCTGCCTTCAAATTGAAGCCATCTGATCTGCAAGCTTTGGAACATAATGAAAAACCTCACATGACTCCCATAGCTGTTTTTCATATTTTAGAATAATTACTCTCCCCTAGCATGCAAAGTTACTGATTGTCTCTGACACTGATTTCCACAAGAACCTGAGAAAACATCCAACCCAATATGGACTTGGTCTTTCCTGCAATACTGTCACATAAAAAGCTGGAGAGTTAAAAAGAATTTAAGTGCACCAGAGATACATTCACGCTGTGTTGACAGCCACAAAGATGCCTTTCCAGGACTCTCTTGTTACAGTAAGGAGGCAGAGCTTACATTTTTCACTTACACTATGGTTTGACAGATATGATAATGGATCCTATTCCAGTGTTTATGAAAAACCTGCAACATGCCAAGGATGTCTTACAGCTTTGGTTGCATAACAGGCAGCTATGAGCTGTTAGTGTGAGCTATTCAGAGTACCTTCATGGAGTTAGCTAGCTTACTTTAAAAATGAAAGTATGTATATTTAAGAAATACTTCTTTAAGATTGAGGACCTGTTAATACCAAGATGGAAAAATGTTTACTGGAGAAAATGCATTATATTGATATGAGAACAAGTTTCTAAACTTAGCTCCTTGAAAAGGATGCAATTTCCAATAGCTGATCAAATCAAATCTATTTCGAGATATATTAGTCAGCCTTCTTGGAAGTCTATAATTACTGAATCATTAGTTGGGTTGTCATATGCAAAATCTGATGCTAAATAGTTTTTATTTCTTACATTTATTTTTTTTCTCTAAGTCATGCTAAGGAACACAAAATGAAATAAAGTCGTGTATGTGAAATGAAAGACTCACTAAAGGTTCAACTCACTATTTTCAGTGCCAAGAGACAGAAACACAGAGGGTGTAATTTCCAAATGGACATGTGTATATCTATTTAGGAATAGGACATGAATTCACAGGGTGGCAGTGTCAGCCAATAAAACATAGGAAGAACACCCTATTAATTGACTTCCAATTCTACCACAGTCCTAAATTCTTTAAGCCATTTACTTCAACCTGCACAAGTGATAGCTGCAGAACAGAGATTTGATGTTAAAGTCACTGCAGGTTAAAGGGTGGTAATTAGTCTGAAGGGAACATAAAAAAGAGGGCAATGCAAGGTGTGCAAGGAGAGTTATTGTCAAAAAAGGGCCAATGTGAATTTGTTTAAACTTTATAACCTCAGAGAATGTCAGTCTGAACTTTCTTCATTTGTGTGGTTGCCTTTGATAAATCCAGTGAGGAAACCTGCCAGCTTCATGCCAAGTTATTGGACTGAAGCTGTCCACCTAAGACAGCATAAATGGAAAGAGAAAGCAAAGTAAAAAATCCAAATAAAAAATGAAGAATTTCTCAACTATATGTTAAAAAGCATCTCTGGGAATCAATAAAAAGTTGAATGTTCAGTGTTATATCCCTTCCAGAGCATATTATTATTCTTGCCAATTTATTGTTAACAGAACAGCATCGAAGGCATGCACACATCTACTAGCAAATATTACAAAAGATTTAAGGACTCTGCTATTACATTATAACTTCTAAACTTATGGGGAAATGCTATTGCCTGGGCATTTTATAAACTGCTAGGCCCTTATCAATGAAGATCATTCATACGTGTGTCCTTTACCTTGTGTGTATCAGCAGCCTCTGGCTGTGCTCAGTTTCAAAGGTCCACTGTCCTTAAAGTTACACATTTGAGCACGCAAAGAAAGGCTCAGGCTCACAAGTTCTGTGGCTCACACCTGAATCTAGAACGGTCACATCTACTCATCCGTTAGCAAGTGCTCTCCCCTGATTATTCCCAAGGAATGTTTGACCTTGATGGCATAGATCAAACCCCACACAGAGAATGTGCTAAGAGCTGTTCCCAGTTGTTATTTTGCATAGCATTTTGGGAACAAGGCAGTTTAAGAATGTACACAAGAAAATCCATGCCATTTGACTCAGAGCGAGCAAACATTTTCTGGGCTAAGTCTGAGATGCATCTTCAAATCTGGAGCCCAGTGATTAAGATTGCCTTCTAGGAGACAGATTTTAGCTCCATTAGGACAATGGAATTTTCACCTTTTTGTTTGACAATTGTTACAATTACTGTTATAATAAGAAAATCTGAGAACATCAACCCCCACGACACCTGGAAATATTATCTTGTATGCAGGTATAAATGTTTCCTAACTGTACACCAGAAGCAGAGTAGCATTTTCTTCCAAATTCCTGAGCTCAGAGACACAAGGAAAAGGGGTGGTTGAATAGGGTCATACGGTTACGGCCTTAGTATTTTTTACTGAGACTCTACCCTAAAGTATTGCAAACACATTGAATCTCTACCAAATACTGGGTTTGCTCTGAATTTGATTGGGTAAGAATTCACTTATTCAAATTCACTCATCTTGAAGCCAGTATAATTCTTTTATTAAAAAAAGTCTATAGATTTAACAGGGAAAAAATGAATAACATACTTTGAGGTTCTCATTAATATTAGTCTAATCTTGGAGAGAAGCAGAAATGTATTCATTTTAGATTTATAGAAGGCACACACTGGACACAGTGATGTAATTTACTTAACTGAAAAACAAACGGAATAAAGATCACTCTAAACCTTGTCCTCTCATTATGCTAGCTCTGGTGCTAGAATAAAATGGAAATGATACATAAGATTTACAACATATACTGAATGTAAGGATTAACACACTCAGCGTTCCTTAGACCAACTAGAAAAGCTGATTCCAGTATCAGTGACTCTAAAGCAGGATACTTACCAATTTTGCATATTTTCTTGGGATTAACTCATAGATTCATTTTGTCATCATGCAGAAAAGAAGCAAATAAATTATGCTTCAGTGAAATTGGGCTAGCATAAGTGAAATGTGCAAGAGCTAGACCATACCTTGTTTTCCACTTATAATTCAAGACTACAAACCCTCAAACTTTGCAGTCTACCGAATATCTTTCTGCATTATCTGTATCTCTGCACTACCTGTCTCTAGAGATGCTTATAAATGTGATATATGAGCTCATAAGGTGGCTGCTTCAGATCCTGTGCAGTTTAGGATCAGTGTAAATGTTGTATAAAGGAGACAGCAAGAATCTGGCAGTCACCCGCATGTGAATAATTTTTAAAATGAGGGTCAGAGGTGTAAAGTAGAAAAAAAGGTTATTAGATCATAGTTTCCAACTTAGTGAGTTCTCTGTCCCTGTAACCTTCAGTCCTCAGATTGCTGAGCTGCATGAAGAACAGCTCTCCTATATGGCAAAATAAAATCTTTTACTTCAATTAAAATATACGCAGGATATTTCAGCGTAACTAAATTTAACACAACAGAGCATGTTGGCAAACACAGAGCACCAGCTGTCAGCACCCAGAGCTGACATGGTTATTCTTTGTTCAGTTAATTATCTAGGTCGGTTCATTGCTGTATTGCAGCCTAATTAGAGTAGAAGTTATATGATCACTTCTTTCACTGATCCTCTGGCTCTATGGGTCAAATCTTTGTTTCAGAAGAAAATTTTCTCATTTGTATGAATTTTGAGCTCTAGGTTACAGAGACAGGAACTGGGACTAATTTTCTTATTCTTTTTCATAATTCTAGTGACAGAATTTTTGGGGTTTTACACTCTTTAAGACTACCACTTCATTTAAGGTCAACAAAGTTATATGATGTGGTAGAAGTGAAAATTACATCTTAGACTTCCTTCTAGAGAACAAAATGCTCTGAAATACTTAGGTCAATGCCTCAAACATTTCTTTGAGTCTGTTCTCAACTGGAATAGTATGTAACAGGCTCTTGAAATTTGACAGGGATAGGAAAATTTTGACTCAATAGGATTAAATGAGGTTTTGTGTTATCAAAAGCCAACCCAACCCACACAGACTATTTTTCTCTTCCTACTGAGCAGCAATGGAAATTTCATGAGAGACTCTACTAATGAAACAAGATAATAGTGAATATTATTTTGGAATAAAAAACAACTTCTCATAAACACCAATTATGAGAAGTATATTTCATATATTCTGTATGGAGATTCCCATCATACATGTTGGTCATGTGGAACTATCAAACTGAAAGACACAGATTTTTTTTTAGATGCTTTGGGCTTTAAGTAATCACTTTTTTCCTTCAGATTTCTGTCATTTTGTATGGATTTCAAAACAGTACTGACTATGTTATTTAGTCTGGAAAGTGCTGGGAAGAAAAATGAATGTGAATATATTGTGAAACCACTTTTAAGAAATGTATTTACAAGGCACCTACTACAGGTATTATGAAAATTTTGAATGTTTAACAGAAAGGTCATCGCTTGCATCTATTTTTGCACATGCAAAGAAATGCTACTGAGGCACTTTGGAAAATTGTGTTTGTCCTTAATGAACTAAGAAAAGGCTTTACTACAGACACTTGTACTGAACTTCTCTCTAACGTGGCACTGCACCACACATCAAGTAGTTATCTCTTCAATTTATAATATAAAAGTCCATTTATAGCACAGAATAATGGGCATATTTCATTTCCAATTAAGATTACTCATCTGTTCACACCCACTAAGATTTCTACTGTGCTTTTAATTTATCATTGCTTACTTTATGCACCCAGTTTAATCACACTAGCATCAGGAATCAGATCATTATAACCAGAGCTGTACTGAACTAATTTAATCTTCTTGGGGGTGAAAAAAAAAGAGCGTGAGAGAACATTTTAGATTCAAAGTACTTGGGCTTTTCTTTTTTGTAACATTACTTACCATCTCACTTCATATTTCAAAATTGCTTTAAATGATGAGGCTGGCATGCCAGTTTGACTATGCTGACTCCAGAAAAGTGTCAGCTCTCCATCCAGAACCCTGCAAAAGGAGGCAGATATAACAGTGAGAGTTGATTTGATGTAGAGATCATAATCAACAACAACAACAAAAAGAATGTAAAGACGGGAATGAAGTTCATTAAAATTCCTTGGAGTGTTCATATTTTCTTTCGCACTTTTTCATATTTCAAAAGCACCACAGAATTTTTTCAATGTCTGTGAATTTCTAGAGAGATCCAGATCCCGGCAATGTGGAAGATTGGGACTGAGGTGTTCTGACAAAGCTGCCTCAGGTATATAGGAAAGGTACGTTAGAAACTTGCTCAGGCTGAGATCAAAAGGATTCATTGAAACAGTAGAGAGCTACAGATAAGAATTACCACTGTTTGTGATACACAGGAGAGGTGAAGGACCATGAGTCCTGACATTGCGAATACAGGGAGGGTTTAGGGCAGCAGTGAATCACAATAGCAGCTGAAGGATCCCCTCTCACAATTTTCTGCTACAAAGGCATTTCCAGGACTTCAGTATCACGGTTGAAAGATGTAATTTTGGAAGGAAACACAATTTAGGGTTAAAACTTTGCTGCTTGCTCATTTAACACCAATTTTTCCAAATAATTATTATATGGAAATTATTTTAAATACTGTTTTCCAAATAATCTTTCACTTAAGGAAACAGAGGACTCAGGTTTGTTTTCTTGGTAAGAATTATTTTGCACTGTGTATAGGAGATTTATTCACTGCAGCAGTTAGTCAGCAAAAACTTCAATCAGTAGAGAAGAAAGAAAGGTTACTTTCCAAGGCGAATGTTTTAGGCTGTGAACACCCCCTGGCCTAGGAGATGCACTGTTTATTGTAATGAAATCACCTTAACTGCCTACAGTGTTTCAGGTAAGTCCCAGGCAAGGAGCGCAGAGCAAAGAAATGTTACTATAATGACACTTGACTCTGCACCCACTTTGAACAGCAGTCAGCATAAACAAACACAGCCTTCAGGATCTAACCTGTGTAAAAATAACCACTGAAGAACAGAAAAATTGTAAACTGGGATGCGATGATATGCCGATCTCCATCAGTAGTGAAATCGTGAAACCTTAATACCAGTACCAGCTTTACTTATATGAATCTCACAAAAAGTCCTAGCAAAGAAAGAAAGAATTTGAAGGAGCCTCATGCATTAGCAACATGTCTCAAAGGCACAGAAATAAAATTTCAGAACGTGTTTCAAGCCAACAACAAAATGCAATGTTAGAAGAGGAGTTGAATACAAAACAAACCCTCCAAACAACTAAGGTATGCCACAAAAGGTAGAAATGTCTATTCTTAAATGCTTCCAAAGGCCAGAGACAAAGCAACATTTACAAGAGTGCAGCTCATGTCAGGAAATAAGGAACAACTACACATAAGCAATTTTCATTAGAAGAAATTGTATTTTCCTCACAAGCTTTGTGGCACTAGTTGCTTGCTATATATCAGCTTGTTGCTGTACAGGGAATTAAGTTTTTTCCTGTCAAACCCAGTTAGCCTTCATTGCTTATGGTAATGAACAACATAGTTTTATCATTTGTCTCTTCTTAATTTCAAGTGCTACTATATAGGAAGTGATATACTTCTTTCTGTAAAGCACCTGTAATTTCATGCTGGCTTGAAATACTTTCTCTTGTTCATCTGAAGTAGATGAAACTAATCTTTTTTTTTTTTTTTTTTCCTGCAGGTGCTTTACAAATAGCATTCTCTTTATGGGTAAAAGATTGTAGGAATATGGACATACATCTGTCACTCCTACAAATAGATATCATTAGAAATATAAAAAATATCCCTATAAATCCTCAGATTATTTCTGTGCAGATTTTCAGATTTTGGAAGATTCTAAGAAACCACGCACCAGATAAACAAGTGAATGTGCTTTCAAATATTTTCTAAAAATATGTCTGCCTTCTTAGCAAATGCCTGTTAGGAGAGATTTTTTACCTTTCCTGCAAAAAAGGTAGTGTCACCATGGTCTTTTTTACATTTTTTACATTGCAAAGTTTGAATTGTACCTTCCTGCACTCCAAAACCATGATTATTCTAACAAAAGGGTTGACACTTGAAATTTCCAGAGATATTGTGGAAAGGCAAATCCTAACCTTACCACAAGAAAGGACTTTGGAAGATAGAGAAAAGAATTAGAAAAAAAGAATTTAAATAATTAAATTCAAGACAAATCAACATTCTGCAATAAACTGATCCTTCTGTATTAATTTTGCTTGAGGTTGGAGCACACTGGTAAGCACAAGGGGGATGTGGGTACCAGGTGGAGGGTCAGTTCAGTGCTGAATAGTGCTATGAATAAAGAGAACTTGATTCTGAAGAATTGTAAATCCAGCCTTTTCACAGAATATGAAATTAATTAAATAACAAGACCAAAGCATTTCTCTGCCTCAATTTTACCCTGAAAGTGATAGAATATAATTATGCTCACATATGTTAGAAGCTCCCATATAAAGAAAAATCTATTAATCAGTTAATCAGGCCACACTTCAATAGAAACTTTAGTGCTGTGCATCCAGGGGTGCTTCACCAAAAGGCGAATTAGAAACTCAATTAATTATGAATTATTTTAATAAATTATTTGTAAGCCTGGATTTAAAGTAGATATACGTATGCCAATGTAACAAATTATCATGAGTATGAGAACCCCAAAGCTATCATGAGCTGCAGCCTGGAAAATTCATAAATAGCGGAGGCTAAGGATTGGTTTAATCTGAATCTAGAAAAAATCTGAAAGCTATTGAATTTTGAAGACCCCAATAGAAATCTACCCCTGCAAGTCAAAGAGGAGGAAGAAAGTATAATGTATTAACGGTCCAAACTTCCTAGTGATTACCAGCATGCCAGATACTTTTAAAGTTTCAAAATTTACTATAAAAGAAAAAAAAAAAAAAAAAAAAAGGTTTAATGGCTATGAAAAAGAAAAGCTTACTACAGGATTGAAGCTAAGTAGGTCACTTCATATATGCTCTGATATGAACACAGACTGAAACCAAGTACATGAGTGAACATCAAAAAGCCCCTGCATCTTCCTCTCCAGCTATGTAATAACTATGCCATACCCAAGATGTGAACCTGTTCCCATACCACATTCCTGTGCAAGACTGATGCTGAGATTTGAATGGTGCCTACAGATTTAATAACAATTTTTTTTTTTATATAATCATACTGTGTTGTCTTCAATGTAACTAAAAAAAAAATTGGTTTTAGGCTTTCTATTGCTTGAATAGTTATAATTTACTAGAAGCTTTGGTCATTTTACATGAGGAAAAAAGAAATTTGTAAACTGCAGTCTTCATAACTCCCTGAAGTACTCAAGACAGCTATGCAGTCAAGGCAATAAAATGTTGTACAATATCATTATTTATATTAGGAAGAAAATAATTTTACTATCTGTGGTACTTGGGTACCACACAGCCTCACTCCTGTCAGCCCTGCTTTTAGCCCTCAGTGCCTCCTTACCCTTTCCAAGACAGTGAGCACTTGTAAATGGCTCTGACACCTTCCCATTGCTCTACTTTTTCTGATAAGGTGGTGAAAGCTGCCCCAGGCATGTGACCAGACTTTTAGGATGCAGGAAAGGATGACTCAGGAGTCGCAACATCATCTTTGATGAGAAAAAAAAAAAAATGAAGAATGAAGAAAAGGAAGGTGAGCAAAATCTGGGACAACTTAATATTTACCTGGATGTCACAGAGGCATAGAGCCCTCTGTGAGTATTTCTTATCTAAAATATTTTCAAGGGGAAAATTCTTACAGCAGCTTACACTAAAATATCAGTTCTGTCATCTTCTCTGTAGATTGTAGGCTCAAGTGAAAAATCATATATTGCCCCAAAATTGTTCCATTGTTTTTGGAAAATATTTTTTCCAAATGCAATTTTTTTTTTTCTGGCTAGGTAGTTTCATAACATGATATATAACTATTCTCAACTGAAAGATTTCAAATAATTACCAAGGTAATTGTTTTATCATTGTAAGTCTGCTTGCCCTGGGTTGCATGTGAAACACATTTTCCTTTTCTACTTCCATTCATGTAATACTTTTTGGTTTTTACTAAGTACCTTACCAAAGGTACTCAAATTACACTTCCCTCATTTTTTAGATTTTTTATTACCAAAATTGTGGAAGTGGAAAAGATAAGTGACTTATGATCAAAGATCACAACTAAAATAGCAGGCTTTGTCAAGACAAATAGCAGCTGTACTGGTCATGGCATGTTGGTACCAGCCCATGAGAGAATTGTTACAATATTTGAACAATTCAAGGACTCAAGGGTAGGAGTAGAAAATGAAAACTGCTAGAGGTTGTGGAAAGAAAACAGAACTTGGTGATATCAGAAAGTGAGTTACATGTGGAATTTATTATACCCAGCTGGAAGAGGCTAAAGAAGAACCTAAGTCCTGAAAATTTCCACAGCTTCATTTACAGGGCCATTAAAAGTTTAATTTACCTCAGGCAATGGTTTTTAAATTGCAAATTAGAACAAGGCACTGATATTTTAAATTTGTCTCATTGCTTTGCACTCATCAAGGGTGATATTAAATCTCCTGAGTCCTTTGTATGATACAAATACCACCATTTTCACAGAGTATTTTTCATAAACTTACATGTACTTCTGGTTTGCACCTTATGACATGAAAGATATGAGGATGCATAACACAAAATGTAAACACAAACCTAGATTTCATGTAAATGTCAGTCTAGCCCAAAAAATTTGAAGAGTTGTTATCCACTCCAGGCATTCAAACCTGGAGATAAAACTTATAATGAGGACTAGAATTAATAACATATACATTGCATCAAAACACAAAAATATTCAACAGTACGCCTTAAAAATCAAAAGCTAGTCAAGTTTGTTCTTCCAAAGGCCATTTCTGCGAGTTTCAACACCTGATAAACTGTGGTGAGCAAAGCATCCGTAGTGGAACACCTTAAAACACTCTATCTCTCACAAATCTACTGTAAATCCTCTAATTTACTGGTTTTAATCTGTTCTAGTTCACAAATGACATAATCAGAAGCTGCTGAACTGCAGTTCTAATAAGTCACTAGTGCTTGCAGCAAACTTTGTGCCAGGCTTTACATAATTTTGTGACATTTAGTAGTTTTATATTTATCATTAGTATTCATTTATTTGTAACAGTATTTATTCTACCTTAACAAGGTACCATGCTGTTAAAGTCAAAGACAATTATAGGAGCATAGTTCCTATATATGTTTTATATACAGTGCAATACAGAAACAGGTGCCTTTTCCACATTACCCTATCTTGAAGGCCTGTAGTCATTTGTTGTCTGGAAGCACTCCTTCAGCCTTTTAACTTCCCTTCACTGAGGTCCCCAGAAACTAGGTATGATTTTGAAGTTTAGCATGCTACCAATCACTTACTGACCATGAGGTGCACAAGGAACCTCTCAGCCCCAAGGAGTCATCTTGGGAGGTGCCCCTACTCAAGGGAGATCCTGGCATGCAGCCTGCTGACATGCAGGAGAGCTCAACAGGCCCTGGGCTGTTCTCTGTTTACAAGGCAAGATGATTCATTCGTATTTGCATACAGGCAAGACATCTGGGTCACTGATCCAGACAGCCCTTGGCTACCACGCTGCCATCCACCCCCCAGAGTCCAGAGAAGGCTGGAGGCAGCAATCACCATCCCCAGTGGTGGCTATGGCTCCAGCAGGGCAGTGGAAGGCAGGGAAGACACACCATTACTGCCTTCTTCCTGAAGCTCTTCAAGGATGAATGGGGTAATTACAATTTCCGTGTCCAACTGAGACACAGGAAATGAGAGATGATGAATGCGTGGGCCTACATCTGAGGAACAAGGAAACTCTCAAGAGGGTGGGAAGCTCTGAACTTTTTATTGTAACCAATGCTTCTCATGAAATAGTTTGATAGCTGTTTGAGAAACGGCTGGAATCTGGCTGCTGTTGAGAGCAATAGGCTAATGGTCCAGGGAAAAAAGCAACACAGAAACACAGATTCACCAGGGTCATGCTGCTATAGTTTAGCCCCAGATGGCAACTGAGCCCCATGCCGGCACTTGCCTGTTCCCACCCCCCTCCAGTGCACTGAAGGAGAGAATTGCAAGAGCAAAAGTGGGAAAACTCATGGATTTAGATAAAAGGGAGTTTAATAGGTAAAGGCAAGCAAAACCAATCAAGGAATTCACTCACCACTTCCCACGGGCAGGCAGGTTTTCAGCCATTCCCAGGAAAGGGGATCACACATAGCAGTTCCTAGGCCAGACAAAAGCAGAGTACTACTGCCCTTTGTGATCCAAGTCCACAGACTCACGTCACAAAATCGATCACAGTGCTTAAAAAATGAGACTATTTTGCTTGTTTGTTTTTGATATGGTTTATGTTTTCACCTTGTACTATAATTGTTATTATCATAAATGCATTTTCTTCACACCAAAAATAATAATTTTACAAGAAAAAAGCCATTTGAGAATTAGGAGGTGTTAAAAAAGTTCAGAAATTCCATGCAATGAAAATAATACTTCCAAATAGAGGAACTAACAAACAGCTAATTTCTGCACTGCATTTCTACTAAATCCAGTAATATGAAGGATCCCTTTGACACCTATTGAAATCAGTATGCGTTGACAAAACTAGCACAATGAAAGCACGCTTAAGTGGTCTAAGATCATACATGCTTTTCACTCTACTGTAGAATTAAACAGAATATTTTTGTGCAGTGTGACTATTTACCTAAGCAAACTGAAAAGTTGCTTTTTCTACCGTTTACCTTAACTACAGTACAGTTTGGAAAATGGTCACATGATCTTATCTCTGCAGAAAATGGGAAATCCAAGTTGAAAAACACCATAAGAAAAAACATTTTGTTTTGCTTATTTCAATACCATAGGATTAAACTGTGTTACTCATTGACAAGCTTATATTCTGTCAAGAAGATAAAATGGGCTGAATGTTTTTTAAAAAGTCAGTGTTATCCTTAACTATAAGAATCAACTTTTAAAACTTTGGGAAGAAAATTAAACTTCAGAATTACTGATTTCAGATGCATCCAAAATGCTAAAAACAAAGACAAGAATGGATGTGGAAGTCTTACAGCTTTGTCTGAAACATTACATACTGGATGTTCTTGTATTTTTTTTGACATAGTCTCACAAATAGAGCTTGGGTCTGGCTCAACACAGGAAAAATATCCTTGGTTTCTTTTTACCTAAAATGAAAAATGTTTGTTACATTCACTTTAAATGGAAGTTTAAGAGAATTTGAGTCAATATAAAAGCAAAATAGGAATAGAATGGCTAAGACTATTTTATTGTATAAAATATATTTTTTAAAATTTTCTTTAGTTCTATTTTTCCTATATTTTGTGAGATATATATGCTTGCTATAAACATGGATATTGTAATTAGGTATATTTAAAATAATAGGCACTCAAAATAACTTTTGGAAGGGAAAAAGCTATAAAAAAGCAGAGATGCCAAATTATTAAAGCAAAATAAACAAATCCAGGCTTGACTCAATTAATTTCTTTCCAACTGGGTGCAATCTACTTGTATTTTCTTCAGGGTTGTTATTTAAGATGTGTCACTACAGCATTGCTTACAAATAAGAACCTTCTACCTTCTGATGGACAGCACACCTTGTTATTAAACTTTCAGCTTAACTGAATATAACAAGTGATGGTCATTCATAGGGTGATCTTTGGCTGCCCATCCACCTTGTGGATTTCAGAGTTCTGAAATGCCTGTTTAGCTCCTCTCTAACTTCTGAAGCCAGAAACTGAAGAACACTCTCTACTTTATAAAACTGTCTGCCCTGAATAATGGCTTCCACATCAGTGCTTCTCTGTAAAATACAAAGATTTCTAATTTAAATTCATTACATCAAAAATGTTGTTTAACATCAGGTAATAAATAAAACAAATTCAGAAACCACAACTTAAGTAAAATGAAAAAAATATGACTACTAGATAGAGAAGCACAAGTGCAAAACTGAAACAAAACTTTAGATATTTTTCTCAGATTCCTTGTACTTTCTGTGAGTTTTTAAGCAGAGCTGTTTCAAATTCTTGCCTTATATTAAAGTGTTAATGACATCAAATAATTCACTAATGGCTTGATATTCTTTTTTGCTATATTTCTTGGAAAAAAATTAATAGAAAACAATGAATAGAAAATCCCGCTTGAAGCCATCTATTGCGAACTCATCAATAGATCATTGCTCTAGGAAAATAATCAGAAAAAAAATTTTGCTCCTCATAGTGGCAAAATTAAAGACTTTTTTTTTCCTCCCAAGACACTACTTATAAGCAAAATAAATAAAAATTAGTAGAACACAGTCAGTAGATACTTTCTTACTCAGAAACAACAAATACCTTAAAGTGTACTGTGGCTGCATCATTGCTATCATTTCCTTCATGTGCTTCAAGAACTTTATTTCCTCTCATTCAGCAGTGGAAATTGTTCATCTTGCCAGTTGAGAAATTCAATAAGTTAGTGCTTGGCCTTAAAAAGTGCTGGGAACTGCAAAGATTAATACAAATGGAAATGATGAGTATACTCTGGCAGTTATAGATGAAATACGAAAATGTATTTCCTTGATTCTGTCTTGTCCATAATACCTTCAAAACCGATACTTTTTCCCTCAAGGCAATAATTAATACTTGCAAGGAACAGTGTATAATTCCATGAAAATAATAATACTTTTTTATTCTACCCCCACTTTATGTGCTTGGAAAAAAATATTCCCTCAGAAGGACATAACTAGCATAAAATCAATGAACTATAAAGCTGGATTTGTTTTTGTAGTTTATGACTGAATGTGAGAACAGGTTCAGAGCCTACTTTTTAGTTAGCAGGCATAAAGTCCTTGACAATCACGAAGAAACTGTTGGAAATTACTCAACTTTTAAGAAATACATCAGTTTGTAAGACTAAACTAATTTTAATATTCACTAAACATGAATGGCAATTAATTAAAATTGCTGTAACCCCGCAACTTTCTAATGGGAAATAATTCAATCCATGCAAGACTCCCTTGCTATTCCAGGGCAAATCATACCTAATCCTTTGGCTACTGATATTTTTTTTCTCTACTTTTCAGCTAACTGGTCATTCTAACATCTATTCTGCCCCACTAGCACCAAAATAAGAAAATTTCCACAAGTGATCTAATAGAGTAGTAAAAATGAAAGGAGAAAGAAACCTGGAATGCACTTTAACTACCTATTGTAAAAAAGTGAGATAAAGGTGAGAAAGGATCTCTCCAACCATGACTATTAGATGTCTCATTTTTCAGAAGCTTAATCTTATAATGCAGACTTTCCAGAAAGGAGGAAAAAAAAAAAAAAAAAACAATAGGGCGGGGGAACAAAACAAAACAAAAAATCCAAGCAACGGCATATGCAAAAAAACCCCAAGGCATTTGACCACCAATGATAATGAAAAATTATGAAAACAAGATCTTTTAAAAATCAGTAGTAAAAACTCAGTTGAGTTGTACTCCCATCGAGGCCTGAGTAAATCTACATTAAGTAGAGTCCTGATTACTTAATGCCATTTAATTCAGCAAACTTTATGTATTTTTTTCACTGATCTAAGATGTATTGAACTTAGATAAGTGACACTTTACGCCTGACTATACTGGTATAAATTAAGATCAACTTCAGAGAATTCAACAACGAGATCAACTTTAGAGAAGTCAGCATCAAATTTATGAAGCTGTTATTAAGAGCAAATTCCTTTTCATTTGTTGCCATCATTCACCATTTAATGTTTGGATGTCATTTATATGCAGAGCTGAGACACTAAGAAGATGTTAATCACCCTCTTTTTATAATTATAGATTTTATTACCTTTGCTGAGAGTTCCAGATGGATAGCATGGTTGAATTAAATTTCTTTATAAAGAGATGGACATGTTTTAGTCCCCCAAAAGTTTCATGTCGTCTGTAATATATTGTCAAAATACATGACACATATAAGCTCAATCATTTTGTTTTCCAATCTGGTACAAACATTTATAGAAAAAAAAAAGGCACACTTACAAGGAAAATTCTGGAAAATTCTGTGAAGATCAATACTGTCTTTATCCTCTAAAGTATAAGGATGGAAAATTGAAGATCTCTGAGTGGTCATTTCACTTCAGCTCCTGCTTTGAATGGTGACTTCCTTGTGAGTTCCCATTCATAAATAATTTAAGTTGAATCTTTAAGTCACCTATACAATAAGTGAAAGCCTCATTCCAATCTCCATATTGGCTAAATTCACTTCTAGTCAGTTTATCTCCATTTATTCTCGTGCTTAAATTGTCCTTCAGCTTAAGTAATTTTCTTTCATCTCTGTGTTTATCTTGTGAGACATACATAATGAACAATCCTCTCCCCTCTCAGTCATAGCTTTACTTGGTTAAACATCACTTTATTCTAGACTGTAAAACAGTTCTCTCTTCTTTGATAATTTTATTTGCTCTTGTCTATACTTGCTCTACTTTGAATTTAGCAGCCACAGACACTTTGTCTGGATGCGTTCTCACTCCTGATTTGTACAGTTGCATCAATATTTCTCTGCTGGTTCTTAAAACTATTTTGCCTGTTACAGTCTGAAACTATATTTGATTTTTGAAAGCAGCTTGCTCTTGTCAGGTTTTAGTCTTTTCTAACTGCATTCCCCCATGTTGGAATATTGTGGAACAATCTGATTTGACTATGATTAAAAAGTAATAGGTCTGAAACTGTATTAACATGTGTTTAAACTCACGTAGTATATGAAGTTTAAACAGATTATTTTAGCAGAATAGTAATGTACCTAAATTAAGGTGTTTATTATCATTGAGACAAAATTTGCTCAACAAACTTGGTACAGCATGTAGTGTCCAGCCTCAGACAAAAGTCTGAGTGGATGTGTTTGTTTTATGATTTTTGAACGAATATTTTATGATATTGCTCTTTTCCATATGTTTTCAGCACTTCTGTTAGATACAGTACTTTGGATCAAAGTGTTGCAGCATTTTTTAATAATGAACTGTTAACCTTAAAGGAAGCTTGAGCAATCATGGTGATTTGCATTGTCTCAAATATTGTTCATATCTAGAACATTTTTGTCACTCTATTTAAATCTATTTAAAACTGTGTTAATGCTCTACTACTCTGTGTAATCTCATTAGGGCTTTCTGGCCAAGGTGGCAGAGCAAAACTCTTGGTGCTGAGGACTCAGAATCCACAGTGACATGACAAATGGGGTTAACTTTGGACTGAAAACATGGCAGGATGACTTGCACAACTGGAGTGCTGCAATGGGTGGTTATAAATAGGGCTGAGTGTTCACAGACAAGAATCAGGGAAAAGGCCAGCAAGGCAGATATCCCACTGGGAGTCTGCTACAGACTGCCCAACCAGGATGAAAAGACAGATGAAATACTCTATAGGCAATGGGAAAAAAATCTCACCAATCACTAGTCCTTGTTCTCATGGGGGTCTTCAACTCACCAAATTCTGCTGAAAGTACAAGACAGCACAGAGAAAGCAGTGTGGGAGGTTCCTGCAGTGTGTGGCAGACAATGTCCTGACAGCTGCTGAGTGAACCAATTCAGGAAGGTGTCCCTCTGGACCTGCTGTTTGGGAACAGGGAAGGACTGCTCAGTGATGAGACAGTTGGAGGCCGTCTTGGACAGAGTGATCATCAAATGATAGACTTTTTCCAGACAGCAGACCTTGTCCTGCTTATGAGACTGGCTGAGAGAGACCTTTGGGAGGCAATCTTGAAGGGCAAAGGAGTCCAGGAAGGCTGGACATGCTTCAAGAAGGACATTTTAAAGGTACAGGGGCAGGCTGTCCACACATTCCAGAAGATGAGCCAGTGGGCAGGAAGACCAGCCTGTCTTAACAAAGAACTTTGGCTAGAAGTGAGGGAAAAAAAAAAGGTTTATAACAGTTGAATGAAGGGGTAGGAAACTCAGGAAGAGTACAAGGATATTGTGAAGCTGTGGAGGGCCAAAACCCAGCTAGAATTTTATCTGGATGCTGTTGTAAAAGAAAACAATTTTTGTTTTTTTTAATTACATCATCAACAAAAAGAGGTCTAGAGAAAATTTTCATCCTTTATTAGGTGAAGGGAAAAACCTAGTGATAAAGGATGAGGAAAAGGTTGAGGTACTTAATGCCTTTGTTGCCTCAGTTTTTAATGGCAAAATCAATTGTCTTCAGGTTCCCAGCCCCCTGAGCTGACAAAAGGGACAGAGAGTAGAAACAGGTAACAGAATGAAACGCCCATATTCCAGGAGAAAATGGTCAGCAACCTGCTGCTCCACTTAGACACGCACAAGTCTGTGGGTCCAAATGGAATCTACCTAAAGATACCAAGGGAGCTGGGGGAAGAGCTCACCAAGCCACACTTTCAATCATTTACCAGGAGTCGTGGCTCACCAGAGAGATCCCAATTGATTGGAAGTCAGCAAATGTGATGCCCATTTACAGGATATGTTGGAAGAAGGATCCAGGGAACTACGAGCCTGTTAGCCTGACCTTAGTGTCAGGGAAGGCCATGGAAGCAGATCATCCTGAGTGCCATCACATGGCATATGCAGGACAGCCAGAGCATCAGGCCCAGCCAGTGCAGGTTTGTGAAAGAGGTCCTGCTTGAGCAGCCTGATCTCCTTCTTATGAGAGGGTGACCCATTTAGGGGGTGAGAGAAAGGCTGTGGATGCTGTCTACCTGGACTTTAGTAAAGCTTTTGGCACCATTTCCAGGAGCAAATGGCTCTAAGCTGTGCCAGGGGAAGACTATTATGAAAAAACTGCTTCACTGAAGGGTATTGAGGGAGTGGAACAGGCTGCCCGGGGAAGTGGTGCAATTCCTGGAAAGGAGCTTAAAAGGCACGTAGATGTGGCACTTAGGGACATGGTTAAGTAGTGAGCATGGCACTGCTGGGTTAATGGTTGGACTTGATGGTCTTAGAGGTCAAAGTTAACAATTCTATCATTCTGTGACCTCAAGGTTCTGTATAGGAAAAACTGCTTTTTCTTCTGCATCGCACAAGCCCCAGCAAAGCTTTGATGATCAATAGCGATTGACTTCAATAACTGTTAGTTAAAGCATCTACTGTGTGTGCCACAGAAACACCTATATGACCTTCTCTGAATTGATTAAATGTGCCACTGACTCAAAAAGATCAGGATCTATACCCTTTTGCCTAACAGTTGCAGAAGAAAACAGACCTTCCTAGGGAGCCACAAAGCAGGCAACCCAGGAGACAGGCTTTCCCTTAAAAAGCATTTACTTAATTTAAATCTGGGGTGAAAGTAAGGTTAATTATCATTATGCCAGCATTTTGTTTATGTGTACCTACACAAACAGATTGTGGTGTTTAATTGCACTGTACCTAATTTATTTAAAGCTTATATAATAAGGGAACATGGAAGGGGTTTTTTTCAGAGAATGGTTCTTAGCTCAGGAAGGACTGTCATATACAGATTCATATGCACATATGTGTGTATATACTTTTAATATTTAGTTGTCATATATACTTTTGGTAAACACACACATCTGTATTGACAGTTGAGGAAGTTGCCAAAATCTTTTACCTTATTTCAACTTGAACTAAGAACACGTGCAGTCTAAGTCACTGATTTACAGTTCTTTTCACCTCCCAAATCTCCGTTTGTCTCTCTGTAAAACTGCATTGCAGGTAGACATGGTCTTTCTACAACAACTTTATGGAACACTTGGGACCTATTTTAGTATCTATGGCATCTATACTACCCATAAAACTTAGTACATACATTTGAGGACATGCTTTTGGGTGAGAAAATATTTACAGGGTTGGACTGATGCATCAACCATAATAAAACATAGCTGAGTAGTGAAATGGCAGATTGTTACAGCCTCCTATCTTCACCATGTATTAAGAACAATCTCTGATAAAACCAGAAAATACAGTGCAAATACTACACAGTCTCCTGCCACATGAAGCTTGAGTACAAGGACACTTTATTAGTGGGCTCAAGCAGCTAAAGGCAAAGAGTTTTTGATAGTGTTGGCAAAACCATAGCACTTTAAGCCACTGTGTTCATACAGAATGAGTTTGAAGACACCAATTATAGCACAAATTATCACTGCTGGTATCCCTGTGATAACTGACTGAAAGATGCCAGCTATAAAAGGAATTCCAGCATTTTTTCCAAGGCTTCATTCCCATACACATAGACAGAGAAATTATGGTAAAACCTTAGGGCCCAATTAAGTTAACACACTGTTACTTGGAAAACAGGAAGCAGAAAAAGGGTTTGTTCAGAACGTAGCTTTCCATAGGATATCAGCAGTTGCCACATGGGTCCTTCTGTACCACTGCCTCTATCATCACAGTGAAGGCTCTACATGTAAAAATGAGTTAGCTAATTAATCACAAATCTTACTAAAACATTACTAAGAAAGAAAAGTTCTGGTGCCACTTTTCAAAATTATTAGGCTGTGCCCATTTTATTCTACTTTTTCCCATCAATTATTAAGCAGTCATTATATAAAAGTTTGGAATGAACTAACTTGCCCTGCTTCCCATTTATCTCAGTGTGATGCACTTACTTTGAAAATGTTTGATTACAAATAGATAATGCTGAAACTAAAAAATAAACTATCATGGCTTTATTTTAAACACATATTTTACCTTTTTATGTCTCCTAGGAACCTGTTCCATAATAATTTTGCCCCTCCTTGTATATTAATTTCCTTATGCAATTTACAAGACTGTTTGGTATATTAAACCCTAGTAATCTAAGATAAGTACAGATAGTATCAAATCTATTGAAATAATGAAGTTGTGAGAGAAAAGAAAGGGACAGAGGGTTTTTTTATCAGTCAAAGATGCTGAAATTAAAACTCCATTCCCTTCACAGTAGGATGTCTGAATTCACCCAAAGGAGCCTTTGGACTTTACAGAAACTGTTCATAATTAAAAGACAGAGGAGGCTGCAAGACTGAACTACTTGCTTGATCCAATTTTTACCATTTACCTGCAGTATAGGTATAAATTTACCAATTCTAATCTGACTGTCGGCTCTAACCTCCATTAACTCACCTCGGCTTCAGTGAGAATGCTGACCGCTGCTTAAGGTTTCAGCTACTGACTGAAGGATGTCTGGCCATCCTGTTGATCCATCTCGTGTTTTACTGAGATGTGCTTGGCCCTTCCTAGCTTTCAGCCAGGGCTGGAGGACAGTCATCCCACGGTGGTGATTTCAGAAGCTTTAGGCAGTCACAGCAATAGCCTGAGGCCACAGTTTATGTTTCTTGAAATTTTATACTTCACAATAACATTTGAGAAGTGAAAGAGGGTAATACTTCCCTGCCACAGACATTATTTAGATGCTGTGATATGTCTGGTTCTATAATGATTATCACCATTAGGACAGATAATTCGACACCAAGAAGCAGGCAACAGAGTTATTTTTGTTACAGGGTGAACTCAGTACTCTGGAGAATGGTGTCTAGTGCAGAAGGACTTCAGAACTCTGACATATGTGCTTTAAAAGCAGATAAAGGAGCAAATGCATAATGCATTTTAATAGGTACTTACATGTTAAATAGTGGCAGTGTATTATTCTGATAGATAGCTTTGAATTTATAAATTCTTTGGATTTATATATTTTTAAAGCTTTTTGATCCTACTTTTTATAATTAAAGCAATGTGACCTAAATGCATGTAATAGAAAGTGGCAGAACATGCCAACACACCTTTGGGAACATGATTGTGTGCTACTTCTTGCAGCTTTGTTTAGTCTCAGAAAATTAATGCTAACATTGATAAGCAACACTCATAAATTCAGGTCAGATAGTGCTGCTTTGTTTCATTCAGAGAAAAAAATCATTTCAAAGACTTACTTTGCTGGGCTCAGAAACTTGAATAACACCCAGGGCACTCAGACAATGGCCATCAGGGTTTCATCAATGGATCATCAAATTAAGCTTTATTTTCATGCTAATTTACATGTGTACAGTTTCATTTGACACTTTGGTACCTGTAAATAACAATGGATTTGTTTTTTGATAGCAGGATTTAAAAAAAAAAAAAAAAATCTTCCTTAAGAACTCACAGGGAGAAAATATTTAAATCTCTTATTTATTTTTCAGGTCTATAAGGAGCAGAGCACATGTTTTAAGATAAATGAATTTTGAATCACGAATGAATCTGACTAGGTAAACTCCAGAGACTTCTACCAAGACACAGAGCATTTCATTCCTATGACACTGGTTTGAAATTAGCCCAGGTGAACAGAGAGCAGGAGTCATTTTCATCTAACGTCTGTTCAGCAGCCTACACAAAATGAGTTGCTGGGGTTTAATGCATGCATCTCCTTGGGGTCACACAGCTGCTTTTTATAAACCAACATTAATCAGTAGTCATCCTGAATTATGAATATGCAGAGACGAACTAGCAGTAGTATGCAAAGTAATCCACATGGGAAAGGGACTACTCTAACTAAATATACGCAGCAGTAGACTCCAAAGGATCTGCTGCAATTCAGGGGAAAAATCTTCATATCAGCACTGGTATTTCTTTGAAATCATCAACTCAAAGCATGAAGCTGAAAAGCAATCAGAAAGGCAAACAGATGTTCAAAGTCACTAGGAAATATACAGAGAGAACAGGAAGCATCATCATTCCAATGATGTTAGTTCCACACCTGGAGAATTATTTTCTTTTTTCATTACCTCATCATAAAAATACTGGAGATCTAGAAGAGTTCTTAAAAACTTTCCTGGAAAATACAAGGCAGCAATGATAATCTGCAGCTTGACACTAATTGAAAATAGAGAAAAATTAGTTAGACAATTCCTCAGTCTGAAGGAGGGTCAATGAACAGGACATAGGAAAAAAGAAGTGATATCTTGGATGGCATGAAGAGAGACAATCAACATGTTTATTCATTTTTTCCACATAAGAGAAAAACTAGGAGGCATTAAAGGAAATCTCTAGGCAGCAGGTATAAAATAAACAGATGCTCTTTTCCATGCTATACCTAATTACATTATGGAGCACGTTGCCACAGGATGTTACAAAACCCAAATGTGTTTAGAAAGTGGCTAGAGAGGTCCACGGAAGTAAGGGCCGTCAAGGATAATTAACACAATGCAGTTGCAACCTCTTGTACTGGAATGCCCGAGCTGCTGATCACAAGTAATTTAGAATATAATCTTGGGGAAGTGCATTTCTATGCTACCATTTCATTTTTATGGTTTCCAACAAGATATTTCTCCCAGGAATCTACCATTAGCTGTGCCAAGAGAGGCTTCCAGGCTGAATGGAATGGCTGTTTCTACAACGGTCTAAAAGAATACTACTTGTCTATTATTTTTGTAAATATATTCAAAGCAAAGAACCAATTGTTTATTGTGGCAAATGTGCTTAAAAAGTATCCAGCATCTGATAAAGATGAGCATAGGAAGAAAATTATTCCTCAAGGGAAAAATACCTCTTAGAGGGTTTTTTCCTGTTGGATGTGGCATGGGGGTACTAAATGCGTCTTTCTTCATAATTAATTCAAAGGTGGTATGACAGTTGAATCTCTAAATATGCAAACTGAAAAATATATATTGAACTTACTGGAGCAATAACATTGAGTTCAGGAGAAAATGTGTTTAATACTTCAGGAAAAAAACAAAAATTATCTTCATAAGAAAAATATTTGTTTCAAATTTTACTCTACAAATGCTGACATTTTATAAACTCCTAAAGAACAAAAGCAGTTCATTTCAGATTACCTCCTTTAGCATCCATTATGTTGTAATTAAGAGATGGATAGGAAGTTCTGTTCACACTGAAATTATCCTGTTCTTTATATAAATTGGAATTGTGTATTATAACACTTTTTACCCTGCATTTTCAAAATGAGAATTGCTGCCTACATTTTTTATATAGGAAGTTGGCATTTTCTGTCTCCGTGGAACCAGCTATGTACATACATATTATATATTCCTTCTGTACCTACTTTCCCTGGACTTTGTAGTTTCTCAGATTTAAAAATCATAACAATTATTTTTATTCCTCTGTGTGCTCTTGCACAAAAGTCTAATATATATAAAATGTAACCATCTAGCATTTTCTTCTTTTAAATCAATATGTTGTGTTTTCAAAGAATTTTCAAGCATCTGGCATAAAAATGTCTGCATTGTGCCTCAACAGAAAGGGCATTGCAGTAAGAATTGCATTTGGATCAAGACAATGTCTGGAGGAACAGGACCAGTTTTGTAAGTCAATCAATTCTCCAGCACCCTTCTGCATGAGGGCCACAAACATTCATATATATATATATATATATATATATATATATACACATTACAATTTTTCTCAAAATCATAAAAAATATAAAATAGCAGCTCATGTTGAGGTCTCATACTCAGAAGAATATTTAACTATCTATATGCTCAACTTAGGAATGTTTAATCTTCTATAGCCAAAATTTTCAAAGGAAATGAAGGGAAAAAATATAGCAGTTTCACATGTTGGCACTAGTAGAAGTGTGCATCAGTAGAATTCGCTATTATTACAGTAATCAAATTTGAATGTCTGGATCATTATCACACATAATGGATGGAAATTTTTTTTTAAGTGTTATTTCTTTCTATTTGATTTGAAGTACTGTTATGCATCATGAAAAAGGATTTTTGAACCTGAAATCTGAACTCATCAGTCACTGGGAGCTGCTTATCCAGGCTATTAAAATAATTTTAAGTACATGTCTGGTTAAATTTGAAGCTAAAATGGAGATTTTAAATCTTCTAGCTGTCAAGAAACAAGGGAGCTTAACCATACTTATGAAAGCTCACAAAAAAAATAGAGGCTCAGTACCAAACTGAAGGCTCTTCCTATAACAATGAGAAGCCACTGACAACTGACAAAACCACTTTAAAGGCTTCCACACTGAGGAATTAAGTCCTAGCTCAAGGGAAGGAGTAGAAACTTTACGCCGACCCTATATAATTTAATTAACAAACACAGTAGAGAATAGTTAAACAGCACTATTCTTTCTAAAATATGGAGATAGCTTCAGTTATCTTCCCAAATAGCTACTGAGTTTAAATTGTTTTAGAAAATGATAAAGTATGCTTGAAAATTTTGTGCACTCTTCAAGGAAAAGATCCAATCAGGTTGACTACAGTGTGAAAGCTGATCTCTACAGAAATGCCCTTTAAAACTCCAGTCACCAGAAGCAGATCTTAAAAAAGAGAATGCAGATGTTAATGATATGAAGATGACAGATAATCTTAACCAACAGATAATGAATTCTGAAACTATGAAGATTGTACGAGAAAAGACTCCCAAAAAAGCACAAGTCTGTGTGGAACAGATTTTTACAAGGCAATATTCTACAATCACTGCCTCTCCTTTTGTGACCATGCTATGTCTCTCCAGCAATTATACCTATATTTGAAAACAAATCCCATTCTGTGTTTACTTGTGTTACATTAATTTGTATTTTAACTTGTGATTGGATAAACTTTTCTGGGTCTTCTATTATGATCTTATTTATCTAGCAGACTGAATAATTCATATAAATAATGCAGCTTATTTTCTGTCTATTCCATTAATTTTTGTAAGGCAGAAAATCTCACCTCATAGATTTTAAGAAATTATGAAGATAGCAAAATGAAATAAATAAAAAACATCACTGTTCCACTCAATATAACTAACCCTCTCGCTGGGGTGCTAGTACACTCAATCAAGAGGAAAATATAATGATGGAACAAGAGGGAATGGCTTTAAACTGAAATATTAGATGCTGGATTTAGGTTAGAAGGCCAGGTTGGATGCGGCTTTGAGCAACCTGGTGTGGTGGAAAGTGTCCCTGCCCATGGCAAGGGTGTTGGAACTAGGTGACCTTTAAGGTCCCTTCCAACCCAAACCATTCTCTAATTCTGTGATAACCATACAGCTCTGGTTTTGAGACCTGCTTCTGAAAATGAACCATGCAGCCCAACATCTGCATGTGTGACTACAGAACTGCATCAGTATGCAAGTCTTTCTATATTTCCATATTTTTTTGCTTCGGTTAATTAAGTTCTCCCTAGAATGTCTGACTACAGCAAGATAATCTCTA
Source organism: Sinosuthora webbiana (assembly GCA_013397395.1). NCBI lineage: Eukaryota > Metazoa > Chordata > Aves > Passeriformes > Sylviidae > Sinosuthora > Sinosuthora webbiana. The sequence continues at coordinate 151,369 of VXBN01002260.1, forward strand.
CTTTGCAAAGATTAACCCCATTAATACCAATTAACACATAACAAAGAAGGCTTTTAATGTTTTACAGCAGCGAGTTAAGGAGGATGGTTCTGAGGAGGATTAGAGGGGATCACTTCTATCTGTAGTTTATGACATCTCATTAAATAGTCTATAATAACCATCAAACATTTTATAGTGATGAAGTTGTAAATGTTTAAGCAGTGGGATCCATTACTACAGTGAAGAAGAGGAATTTCTCTCATACAGTTTAATACATGGGAAAAGAGGAAAACGACAGGACCTACAGAAAGCAAAGACTCAAAGATGGTAGCAGCAGCATCATAGGTTTTCAGAATGAAATCTAGGTTTGGTTCCTTGTTTATAGAAAAAAAACCCAACAACCCACAAAAAACCACCCCCAAACAAACAGCCTGCACCCACTTTAAAGCACTCCAAATTCAACAGAGAAATTAGCTTTTTCCTGATTATGGATAATGACTACAGTGGCTCTTTGTTTTGTCTCAAAGGTTCTTCTTTACATTTTATCCTAAGAAAATCTCTTACCAATGTCAGTGAATTAATACATTTTTCAGAATTTCAACTTCAAGCATTTTGTACTTTTTCACTGAAAATATCAAGAATGTATTTTTAAATAAAAACAATTACATTCTTCCTAACACTAAGTTCTTATAAATTTTTACTTAATTGAGAATAGGATTCTTCTATGCTACAGATCTCTACAATAGTAAGGAAGAACCCATGTCTTGAGGACATACAAAAGGGACATACAAGGGAAATACAAAAAGCAGATATTAAAATGAAATCTTATTATCCTGTGTTTACTGAATGGATTTATGAACAAGAGCATATAATATATTGTTTCATAAAACTTTACTGTAACTGTTTCTTTCTCCACTTTACCATTAATATGCTCAAACTCACATTAGAAAATAATGTTATTGGACATATTAACATCAAAATTTATTTCATAAACAACAACGGAGTCAGTAGTTTGTGCTTTTTTGGTGGTTTTTTTTCCCTCTCTGACACAGAAGTTAAAAATATGTCAATGGATGAATGCATACTAAAATCCTTGGGAAGTATATTTGATATTTTTAGTGCAGACAGAAACTGCAAAAGTAATTTTTTCCTTCTGTACAAGCCAGTACCTTTACAGGCATGAGAAAAATAGAACCTTGCATATTTGATAAGGGAAAATTAATCTCCAGTATAATGCTCTGTTCTGTTCTGCTTTGCCACCCTCTTCTTCCTTCTACTGATATTTTACTCTTCCTCCAAAGATCTGAGAATATATTGGGCATGGAAGCTGCCACTCTGGCAGGTTCATGTGAGGAGATGAACCTACTGTCAGACCTTGTCACACTCACAGTTATTGCATTTCAGTAACTATGTCAATTTAGCAGAGATACCTATATAAATACAGCGACCTATATAAAGCCTGCTTTGCTGAACTGACACTATTGCTGCCGTGTGTTGCCTCAGAGCCCTCCTGCTCCCCCACTTCCTTCCTGCTTGTTGCTAGGTAACCAGAAAGATTTCATAAGCCAGCCCAAAGCAGGTTTTCGGGTTTGGGCATGAACTACAGTAACTTGTTAACTAGCAAATACAGAAATCAGAATTTGCCATCAGACCCTGCTGGCAATTACATCTTGCGGTTGTGTGTGTATGTGCCCATTGCTGGGCCCCAAGGCAGTCTCTTTGTCAGAACAGAGCCATGGTGCCTTTTCCACATATTCCACAGGGATATCAACGGTAACCATCTGCTAAAAAATTGCATTATCTCCTATTTGAACATGATGTACCTTCTCAGAATTTTGAGAGGCCATTATGAATCGTGTGCTATTCAATAACTGATATGTCAAACATGCTTTAAAACTTCAGATGAAGCAACAGAACAAAAATAAGTATATGTGTTTGTGTATGTATCTTCTTCCTACTGTCATATAAGCATATCTCAGATTATTGTGGAAATACAGAAATTATGCATGTGTATGAATTTTTTCACTTCTAGCAGGATTCAGAAGCACCTTTGAGAAAAAAAGATGCACATGTGCACATCAACCTCCCACAACAAATCTGCTTACAGCATATTTTTGCCTTCATGGCATAGCCACAAAGTGTTATAATGGCAATGTCAGAGTATATGAATCTCTCTGTAACTGCAGAAAGGGATATTTTACAGCAATTCAATTACTCAATTGGACAAGGTAGTCTTGTATCATGTTCATTATCTTCTTCCATGCCATAGAAGTACTCCCTTCGAAACTAATTTCTGACTTTCCTTCTCCAGCACTTGCCAGTGAACTTTCTATTTGACAGCCTGGAGACTCCTGTGTCTGCAAGAGTCTTCCATGATATACTTCAAGCATTTCCTTTAAAAGATAATTTTTCTTATAGACTAATAGTTCAAGGTCTTCTGTAGAAAATTAAAAAATTAGATAATCATATGACATTGCAAATCAGCTTCCTCCAAATTACAGATTTTCTCAGAGGTGATAAAATACACTGTTCACTCAGTCACCTGGCTTTTGCTACATTCCATCACTTTAACATCACATCTCTTTATAAGAAATTCCCTTTGACTTTGACTCCATTAGACCTCTTTTCTCTGTTTCTTGAGAAGAACAGCAGTGACAGAATTCTTCCAAGCCACAAACAAGCACTCAAAACATGACACAATAATCAGGAACTGGGGAAAAAAATAATGATGCTTCACCTGAGTCCTCTGCATTGTTTGTATCATCTAAATTATAATGATGCCAAACAACGAGCAAGTGCTCTGTAAGTCCTGTGCTGAGGATAACATGCTTGCTTCCTACCTGATAAAATAGCTATAAGGAGCTAAAATAATCTTCCTGCACAACTGACAACAGTAAATATTTTCAACCCCCAGAAATCTGATCATACATGATTTAACACAAAAACTTACTTTTCAAAATACTGCATTTAAATATGCCATAGCATGTATGATTTTATTGACTCTACCATCTTTAAATCCTCAGTGTCTTTGAATTAACATCAGGAACAGAATTTTCTGTTTACAGGGATTTAATTTGAGGTCAGTCGACATACTCAAATCTGATTTTCTGAGAATCTGCACACAGAAATCTGTATCACCATCAAAATATCAAACAGACAGCAACAGCATAACATTTAGAAGGTCCTTGTGCCAAGACATAGTACCCATTGTTCCATTGTGAGCAGACTTGGTCGTCTTTTAGTGTTGCCTGTCTCCGCACAGATGAACCACCAAGCATCAAACACAGCTCCAGTGATCCCCAGGGGAAGGTGTTGCTCAAATGACAATGTGAAGAGCAATGCAAATATGGAAAGGATTATTCATGTATGTCACAAACTGCTCTCATGTTTGGGACTCACACCAGAGCAGATGTTTCTAACTCTAGTGCAGAAACCACAGAAATCTGTCAAGAGGATATGAGAAGCACTGTGCCAACATGGTAACCTCATCACAACTTGAGTTTCCATTTAGAATTTTCTTTCAAACAAAGAAAATCTGATCTAAACAATATGTCACTGATTGTTGTTTCCAGAAAATCCATGAATGTGAATGACTGTACATGTCAGCCCAGGGTACTTCCAAAATATATGATCAAAAAACCCACTAAATTTTACATGTTTGATCAGCTGAGAAAGAACCTGTATCTCTTTGGGCACAAATCCCATGTTATCCCATAATTTTATCTTTAAAATATTACATCTGTATGTTATTTCCCTTAGCAGTGTTCTGGAGAGAAAATATTAATCATTATGTTTAAATCATACATCATGTGTTATGCACAAACATTGCTTTGTCCATATACTTGGATATATTCAGGAGGTGAAATTCAAGATTAAATACTCGAACATATTTAATGGGTAAATTGCACATTAATTACTTTAAAAAGTAACTGCTTTTAAATGACTACATAGTTCTTAGAGAAAAGAATTAACCTTGAAGAATAAGTTCATTAAATCAAAAGAGAACAGTATTGTATTTGCATTGTAAAGAATTAGAAAAACCTATAAAATGGTCAAACCCTATGATAGTCAACAAAAAACTTCCAGCAAGTTCCAGTAAAACACTGATAGTACCTTTCATAGCTGGGAGTCAAGTTTGCAAAATGATGCATCCTTGAGTACAGTTTCTGAAAATTAATTTATGTAAGGGAAAATATTTTGCATTTCATGCTAAGGGTTAAGTCCAAATAATATGTTCCTTTAAACTGAAGCCATTCACTAGTAGAATTGTGCAGAAGAAAATATAGGATTTGATTTAAGAACTCTTGATAGAAACTTGAAAACTGTTCAGTGGGTTGTTCAAAGATGAATACTTATTTGTTGCTCAAAGAAAGTGACTTTAAGTTGTAGCAGAATTTGACATCGAAAGCAAATATCCTGGGAGGCAATTTCATATGTCTTTGTTTACTTTTTTCTTGTGTTGGCTCCACTGAAAAACTGTAAAAAGAACTGCTTTCCATTGACAACAAAGAAATTAAACCAAAACAAATTAAAAACAAATAAAACAAGCATACCACTAAAAAATCCTGATTAGCTTTAAAAGAGTCAACATGGGATGAATTTTGCATGGGGCTTAATGTTTTCCTTTATGATATATGAAATGGTTAGCACATCCTTCAGCATGATTCAGCTCTCATCAGACCATTAAGATATATAAATATTACATTGATTTCATTGCTTCTCTAATGATATTTGAAAGTACTTGCTTTCTCTCAGGAGTATGCTTTCAAAAAGAACAAATAAATAAGCCCAAGTTTTGTGGTTTTTTTAATTATTTTTTTCATTTACACTTAAAAGTTTGAGCTCACTTAGTGATAAAGGAATACCTTAAATAAAGGATTTACCCCAAAAGCTTTATAGGCTTATTAAAAGAAAAATGTTATGCAGTGCACATGCTGCACATGAGAGAAAAGAATGTTGACAAGATTGTTTTTGGTTTCATTGAAGACATTCATGAATGCAGTTCTCCACACACATGTACATACTCACATTCAGCCTCCTCCCAATCATCAACCTCAAATCAAACATATTACAAGAAATGAAATCTGAGTGCTCTTTGTAGCAGTACTCTTCAGTAAAAAGACTCTAATATTAATAATTTTGCTCACAAACTGACAGTTGAAAAAAAACCCACTTTGAAAGAAGTTTTTAAAGTCCAATGTTGGGGGAGGCAAATTTACACTGACAATGAAAATCAGCCCATCATTTATCTTCATTATGAAGCCAAGCTTATGTTATGAGTTATTAATCTTATGTTAAACCAAAAAGTAATGGTTTTAGACCCACTTTTCCAGTTTTAATCAGTTATGTAAAAGATACCTCACCCCTCTGGAGATCGTTGGCTTCCATGTGCTTTTTATGCATCTCCAAGTTTTGGTTACTTGCTTCCTGGAAGAAGTGGGACATGATTTCATGCTGTTTGATCTCATCATCTTCTGCAGAATTCTATCTACCCTCTCCCATATTGCAACTTCACACTGCAGAAAATGAAGCTAACAAGTTGCATACCTTTAAAAATTTTTGCTTGAGTACATTTTTACCCTAGTTCCTCTTCAAGGTTAGGTTAACAATCTGTCCATATTAACCACCTGGATGCAGCAGTCTTAGTGGGCTGTTTTCAATCTGGCTGCTGTTTCCTATTTTATTTCCTTGTTACTTCCCAATATTTTGCTGTTTTTCTATCTAATATATCGTATCTGTATTTATTCTCAAGTACATATGGAAGCTGTGCTCTGAAGTCAACTTTCTAATCTGGGCAGCTCTAATCACAAGCACTTCAAGCTATTTTAGCTTCAGGAAACTAAAGATGCACAAAGGCATATATAAATATTCAAGAATACATACATATTTATCTATTCTTATATATATTCTTGTATATATATATTCTGGTATGTATATATAGCAAAACTGGGATTTGAGAGTGGGATGCATGGGGAAAAAAACAAAACAACGAACACCCAAACACCAGTAATTTAAGGAAACAGAATTTTGTCACAGATGAAAGGTGCATGTTCTGTGGAACCACTCTCTCTTCTGTAATTCCTTATTTGTTAAGTTTATAATTAAAAAATCAAACTATTAGAGAACAAACTGTAACCTATTTTCTGCAAAGGGGGGCAATTTTCAAAGTTTACCTTTGAAAAGTCCACATTTGAATAAAATTTATTTTATGCCCTTAAAGAATATTTTTTCTAAACTCCTTGTAGGTAACATGGCCATGCCAAATTGACCACTGGTAACCTTCCTGTAGACTACACAGCACCTCTAGAATTTCAGAACAGCCCTCATCACAGACCTGGTCTGGCACTACTTTCCTTCAAGTTTCAATTGCAAACTACTTGCAGCACAGGGAGCAAAAGTAAATTGAAAACTCAGAAAGATGAAGGAGAGCCAGGTCTGATATACAAGGCATGCATCTTGCTACCTGGACTTGAAAGTCACTCTGGTTTTATTGCTGGTTTTATTGTACAGCCATTATAAAAGAGAAGGTATAACACTCTTATGTATTTAAATAAAGGTACAGATTTCATTTACAGAATCTCAATGAGAGTGAAAGTGGCTCTTTGCAACACAATTCAGGAACAACACAGTTCAATTCTTTTTGGTTACAAACATTCTCTGACAGGTGAGTTGTGCTCTTTCTTCCACATTGCAGTGGAATTGATTCATTGGCAAACAGGTGCAATTTAATCACTTCTAGTCTACATGGCTTACAGCACAAAGGAGGGTTAATAATCTTAGAAGCTTGAACACATTTTAAATATAGTTTATTCAGAAGTGAGATTTCCAGTCTCTTGGGTATTGCCTCACAATTCCTGTTTGTATCCCCAAATACAAAATAATTACTGTCCAAAACATACTTGAAACTAGCTCAGTCAATTTCTTTATCTACTCTTTTTGACAGTCATTGCATTGAGGGATGCAACATAATTGTGTTATTTCAGGCAATAAAATGGTCATCCCCCATAGACAAATAATCAAGCAATTTAAAATGTGGTCATGGTTGCCTGAGCAGCCAGATTCTGATTTCGAAAGGCCTAGCTACATAACCCTGAGTATGTTGTGCTTTTTAAAGGAAAATCCTTTCACAAAATAAATATTACCTGGGGGCATGGGGGGAAGGTATAGAGCATTTTTTGTTTTTGCAAACATCTTGTCTGCTCTCTGAATATAACAACATCAGAAATTACTTAAACTTCGGTGTTTTGCTTCTCTCACACACACACACACAGAGTTTCCTGTCTGCTTTTCATATACACACATACAGTGTGGAGTACTTTTGGGTAGATTGTTTTGTGTGGGTTTTTTTTGTTTGTTTGTTTGGTTTTTGTTTGTTTGCTGTTGTTTTTGTTTCGTTTTTGTTTGTTTGTTTTTGTTTTGTTTGTTTGTTTGTTTTTGTTTTTGTTTTGTTTTGTTTTTTAAATCTAAGACTTTGAGCTGTGGACATTTTGTTAATTTATTATGATATTGTGAAAGCTATGCAAAGCAGTTAATAAATCCTACAGATGAGAAAGTTGTTGGAGAAGGCTGGAAGACAGATGATAGATACAGTAAGAGGAGCATGTTCTTGATAGCATAAAACTTATTTATATAGCCTTCGCAGCCAGTCCTGAGGGACTGAATTCAAATGAAATTGACTGATGTCACACATACCAGTTACCAAGTTAGAATGTGCATCTTCATCTATCAAGTATTTGAGGTTCTTCACTTAAGACTTGTCTTAGTCTTGAAGAGTTTAAGCCAGAGCCAGTTGTAGCAGATAACAGATGATAACATCTTAATTTGGACACTTTTAAATGAAGTATCAGTATCATACCAGGTAGCACAATTCTATTGAGTGTTTTAGAGCATGAGACCCATAAGACCAAGCAAAAAGGGGCAGATCTCATCCTTCTTTACTGGTTTCCTGTTGACCATCAAATCTGATTTCCAATAGGGTTTTTCTTTGTGGAGAAATATATTTTTTAACTTTCTCAATCCATTCAAGGACCTGCTCTTTGCGTCTTTCCTTTAGCCACAGGATCTTCCCTCTCAGCATTCCCCACAGCATCATTTACACCTCAGGATATGCAGAGCTTCATTTGAAGGCAAAACCAATGGGACCCAGCACCACAGCACTAGGCAACCACCAAGGAAAGGAAAAAAAAGCAGAACCTCAGACATTCAGTGAACAGCTTTGGTATTGTTACATATCATGAATCTCAAACTGTGATTCCATTAAAGTACAAATGCATTGTCCAGCACCAAGCAGTAAAGCAGCATGAGCAGTGATTTCCATCAGACTGGTGCTTAATGAGATCACCTAACTCAGCAGCCTACGGCCTGCAGCCTGTGACAGCTCTCTCCTTTGCATCAGACCAACTGCACCACATGCTCTCAAACCCTTCCATAACCTATTCTCTCTGGTCTCCTCCAAGATAAGGCTTTCTTCTCAATTTTTGTATATTATATAGCTGTAATGAAGTCCCCTTTTCTCATGGTTCAATAACCACAGACGACTGACAACTGCTCAGTCTCCTTCACGGACAGCTTTTCATTAAAAGGTATTTTTAAATAATAATAATTTAAAAAATTACATCTGAATGCTCTTAAGTCAGAAAAATCCCCAGCAAACCATAACTATAATGAAAATCAGTCCTCTCAGATATTTTTTAAAATCACATGAAATTTTTCATTTATCTCAAAAAAGGTCCTATTCTTACCTACATTTGTTATTGACATTTCTATCTTAACTCACATAGACAATGACAACAACAAAACCATATTTTCTTATATGTTATTTTTCTAGACAATTATTCATGATGGCAAAAAAAGAGTATTTTTAACCATACAACCCATTTCTCCTAAATTAAGAACTGAAACACTGATGCAAATACTTTGTTAGTGACTTTTCACCTGTTTCAAAATGATTTTTCTTCAATGAAATTTCTAGAAACTTTTATACTTTGCCTTGGGAAAATTATTTTAGAGTGCAGGAAAACTTGTGGCACTTTGGAGAATATTATTATCCCCCAGGTTTTTCTCTGGGTTAGGTTTTTTGGGCTTTTTTGTTAGTGAAATAAGAAGCTAGAGAATATAACTTCCCTTTCCCCTGCTCCCAGAAATTAACAATATTAGAAGACAATAAGTCAAATTTTCCCTCATATCCACATCAGATTTTTATAATACGCTGGTCTGAGAGAATAAATCATTTTACTGTTGTCATGCATGTGTTTGCCTCATTATATCTTCTTGATATTAGAACAATTTGCTGGTAGTAGCAACAAGACAAGGTTAATCATCAAGTAAAAAAATACACTTAAAATGTTTAAGCTGTGCTGGTTATGCAAGATTTATTCAGCGACTCTACTACTGATATTAATTTATGATTAAACTAAGATTTTAAGAATATTTTAAATACTAATAACTTTCATAATCACTCATACTCTTCAGTGTTTATACTGCTCTTTTGTACTTAGCCATTCTACTTTGGAAAAAAGAGAAAAAAGAGTTTCTTTTTAGCTTTTCTCTGAGCCCACACTGAGCCTAAAAATCTTGAAAAATTATTTTAAATCAAAAGTAACAGACTTTTAAATATCTTTGTATATACTAAAATAATTTGTTTTCTAAACAGATAAAAGGAAACAGACCTGATACTAGAATTATTTACCAATGGATATCCCTCCCCTTGCTCACTGTGCCCTAACTCACTGCTAGCTGCAAACTCTGCAACACCTCTGAATTCCTAGCAAATCTGGTTTTCCAACACAGAAGGGCACAGCTCAGCGCAACATCCCTACAGGGTCTCAGCAGGCTTGTTTCTCCTCCCATCCACGAGATGCAAAAGTCTCCCCTCCCAAAAGGTGCTCAAATATGTCCTGGGGAAAAGCCCTGGCAGAGGAACCCCCCACGCCCCAGGTGTTCATTGCACTCACTTCACACAGGGAGGAAACAACCCAGACTCTATGGCAACTTCCCTCTAACAGCTGAGGAGGAGGGAAATTGTGTGCAAGTGTTTGTAAACTGCCTGAAAGACTCCCATGGAAAGATTTAGTGAAGCAGTGAATGACATCAATTCCTCCTTACTCCTATCAGCATGAATATCCACTCTGTTTACAAGACGGAGTTAAGTTCTAGTTAATGTGCTGTTTCCTTTCCATAAAGGCTTTCTGCCCTTTAGTTGAATCAATTTTCTTGAAGATGGAACACTTCACAGTCCATATTTAAGATAAGATTGAAACAGATAGTCCTGAATGTGCTCTTAAATGGGAAAAAATTCCCACAACAATCTGCAAAATCTTACTTATTCAAGAGAAACCTTTTCCTATGAGGAATAGAGAAGATATATTCTACTACTTTTCCCAAATTAACTACATCTCCCCATCTCTGCATTTCTTCTGATTGTTCCATGCATGTGTGCCTGTACTTTTCCTGCATCCCTTCACTTTCTTCCTAGAGGATGGAATTTCTGATTGCTTTGCCCTTTCTCGCAAAGCTAACGTCTGAGAAAGCTACAAGAGAAACAAGGGTGTTCCATTATTTGTTCACATCGCACTCCAAATGACTGTACTGCCAATGCCTTTGACAGTGCTGTCACAGGTGCACAACAGGCACTAACAATGCCATATCCTTCAAATACCATAAAATCCTGTATTAGTTTTACTTGGAGACAGTGACTCATTGACCCTTCCGTTTGAAATTCTCGGAGAGGAGCATTTAATGCTTGAGAAACACAAAAAGAAAATAAAAATAGTCCAGTCTCAGCAAAGAGAGCAACAGCAGTAATGAACCAACTTCACACTGCTTTTCATGTCTGTGTTCCCCAATGCATTTTGCAGATGGGAAGATTGCTACAAAATGTGAAATGAAGAGTTTTTACATAGTGATTACAAAGATGTGTGGCAAAACTAGAATTCCCACCGAAAGAGACATTCACTTTCTCCCACTTTCAGATATGTAAACTTGAGTACTCTTTCCCACTGTTTATACATAAGCAACCACAGTGTCCTGTAAGAGAGTAGATCCTCCAGACTCACTGGGCTGTCAGCTCTTACCTCAGGGATAGGGGGACTCTGTCCACACCCAACCTATTCTCTTTGGTGAAGGTCCCTTTCCCATTTTCCTCCTCTGCCACAGATACCAGGGGGCAGCCTAACCACAGAAAGAGAAGTGCACTACATCTCCTCTGCATCTGCATTGCTTTCCAGAGCAGACCTGATAAAAAAGCATCAAAAGAGTGGACTCGTGTATATATATATGTGTGTGTGTGTGTGTGTGTGTGTGTCTACAACAGAGGAATGATATATTAGGATTTATATTTGTTTCTAATATTTTGTGTCTTCACTGATCTATTTGTTGTAGTATTTTTTTTTCAGGGCACTTTACTCAAACATTGTCCCTGCCTATGGAACTAGATGATCTATAGGTCTAGATGATCTATAAGTTCCCTTCCAACCCAAGACATTTTGTGATTCTATGATTATCTGGATGCACATATGTTCTGGAAGTAAAATCACCAACTTCTTTCTTCTTGCATTACTTATGCCATTCCTTGGAAACACCCTGAGAAATTAAAGGGAATAAAAAGAATTAATCGTGTCAATTAGGATTGCAGAGAAAAAAGATAATTGGAAATTTCCATAGGGGATGGAGAGAGAGCAGTTTGTATCTAAACAACAGATATATAGCAATGACACTTTTAATTTTGCATAACTTACCCTGCAAAGACAGGCTACCAGCTATGAAACACTTTGAAGCTGCACTAAGATAGAGCCTTTGATGGAAACTTAAATGAAGATATAGAAATTTAACCCAAGGCCAAACTCAGAAGCAAGAGGTATCAATACTCATTACCCCATGATGAACATCCCGTGGCCTATTTGCAATGTGTCTGGTATGCGTCTGATAGAGTTTATGTCTTAGAGTGAATGCCAGACAGAGAATTGCATTTGTCACAGAAGACTGCTTGGAACAGGTGAGCCCTTCTCATGTGCTTCTGGTATAGCCTCAAAATCAAAGCTGCAGCACTGTCACAGCAAAGCAATGTGAAAAACTTGGTTCTCAGCCCAACAGTTCTCCTAAAATTATTTCACCATTTTAAAAGAACAAAATAGTTTCCCCTACTGAACCAATATACCAACACATGTCAGATCACAACTTTGAAATTAAACTAAAGCAACAGACCACTACCAGTGGATTAGATGTGATGAATTTGCACAACTGTAAAATGTTGGCATCATTCCTAGCAATGTGCTTCCATAGCTGTGCTATCAGTACTTAAAAGGCATTTAAAAAAAGACCTATAATTATCTGTGATCAGCACAAGGAAAATCCATTTAGAAGTAGGCTGTTGCAATTTTTCAATCTTGTGGCACCTCCATCAACCATGCATGAAATATGGTTGCAGTAATCTAAACTTCCAATAGATTTCCATAATTTTTAATTAAAAAACAGCTATATTAAGCAAACAAACAAACACCCCCNATTTCACAGCTATTCAACAGCATCCTATATAACAAAAAAAACCAACAACAAACCCCCCCCCCCCAAAAAAAAAAAAAAAAAAAAAAAAACCAAACCCCCCCCCAAACAACCAAAAAACCAAAAAAAAAAAAAAAAACCAGAAAGCTTTATTTTCACTTGGGTTGTAAAACACACTTTAGTGGAGACAGACTATAATTCTTCTCCTCTTCAGAGGTAGCATCTTCCTCTGTTAAGATATGTACAAGAGATTAATTACCTCATCCAGTCAGGCTGTTTTGCTGAAATCCTGCAGCCAAACCACAATTGCCGCAGAAACCTGAAAGTTTGAATTTAGCATGTTGTGCTGCCAAGCCTCAAAACAAGTGCTGGGGACTCATACTGTTCTGCACTTCTATTTAATATTGACACTTTTGAGTTTGTGTGGAGGAAAAATTCCTGATGACCGTAGAGACTGACTCTCAATTAGACACAGAGACTGATGCAACCAAAAAATGCTGTGAGGGTACTGAATGAGACCAGGTACTACCAGGAAGTTTGGGATGAAACGCAGCATCCTGCAACCCTGCATCATGGAGAAAATATGTAATTAAAAAGACTCAGGTTTTTAATTTAAAAAATATGTTGTGTGAGAACTGAAGGTACAGAAAACCATTGAAACTGTAAATAGAGACAAAGGAAAAGGCTTCTAACCTGAAACATAATAAAATCTATTAAATATGAATTTGATTAGTGAAAGAAAACAGCATATTCATAACCTAAAGAATCACGAAAAAATTATAAGGAAGACTTATTTGGGGTTCCTACCCTTTTTTGCCAGCAAATTAGAATGAAATTAAGAAAACAGAAAGGACATAAATAATAATAAGTATATCTTGCACCTTGCAAAATTTACATCATAATGACAATTTTTCTATTTTATAATTTCCTTCTATTATATTTCAAGGCAAGAAAAAACAACTTAAAACAAGGCAAAAAAAAGGTACATAATTACCACGTTTCCCGAGCATTTTTTGTTTGCTTTGCTTTTTTTCCAAAATTCTTATACCAGTTTTATTAGACAGCCTAAAATGTTATCCCTATTTGAGGAGATAAAGGGGGAAAAAATATAAGCCTCTTTTTAGTTCCTAATGAAAAATATTGTATTACTGAAAATAGCTTCAAAGGATAAAAATGAAAGTTCTACTAAACAAATTATTTCACTACTGCCATCTTTGTCATTCTATGCATTCTAGTGTTTCTTTCAGGTTGATTTTTATAAATCATTTTTATAAAAATTTTATAAATTTTTATAAATTTATAAATTGTTATAAATTTTAAAATCAGTAGAAGTTAATGTTAAATCTATACATACATGCAGAAATTGCCAATTGGGGTCTCCCAGAATGCAAATTTCTACTTTTTCTTTTGGGAAATTATTTTTTACTTGTAAAGTATGAACAGTTTATTTTTCAAAATTCCAACTTAAATCTCTTGCTACAGCAATCTTTAAGTGTCCTAGTAGAAGATCAGAACAACCTAAATAGTTCCCTGGGACTTTTTTGGCCCACCAGGTCTAAGGAATGTTGCTTTTACTGCTTTTAAAAGAATCCCTTAAGGAGTTTCCAATGTGATGTACTTAAGATGAATTCATCAATGGGTTCATCTATGATCCAGCGATAACAGGGAACACAATGGACAAAATGAGAAGGAAAAAATAGCTTCGCGCTCTTCTTCAACTTCCTTCATCTTTTCAATGTATTTTTTTCCTCCTATAATGTTTATTTTCTCAGGACACTTCCCTCACCATTACCACTACATTTTATTTTATTCTTCATTGCCTGGTTCAGCCCTTTTTTATTTTATTGTTGTGTGAGAGGGACAAAAGCTTTTTCTGCAATACAGAATTGATTTCTTCCCCACAGGAGTGTCAGAAATCAGCAGGGAGTTGCAAAAATAAACATCCAGAGCCAGTGTTTCTCCAGATAGAAACAGGAGGGGACAATATTTCCAACAATAATTACTCATGTCCATCTTGATGGAAACACTCCTGACATAGGAAAGAGAATTTATTTCAAAAATAATAATAGGGGAACAGAACAATCTCTGTCAAGGAAGTTTTAGCAAAAGCCATGGAAATTGTCAATTCCTCTTTTTTATTCAGTCTGTTAAGGTCATGATGACTTTGTTTAGGCATTTGGTTTCTATGAATCTTAGAGTATTGCTATTTACTGTCTTTTTTTTTTAATGTAGTTTTATTCAATTTGCAATCCTTTGCTAGTCTTAATATTCAAAGGCATTGATAAGTCTTTCAAATCTTTATAACTTGATCAAATTTTTGATTTTTGTCTTTCTTCATCACAAAGAAACATATTCCAACAGGGAAAAAAAAAAGAAAAAAAAAGCTCTTTTAACATGGAAGATAATTAATTAATGTATGGCATGTGATCAACAACCTTAATCTTATATGCAATATTCAAAACATATACATTATTTATGAAACTACTCCACATTATCAAACAGGAATGAGTTGTTTAGGAATTAGTGAAGTTAAACACCAAGTACTGCAGAGGCTCTGCTTAGGAACAAAACACTGACCTTTGTCTCACTGACCATTGGAATTCACTCCCAACACAGGCTGGATGTGTGGGTGCCTCAGGAAGAAACTTTCAGAAAATGATAATTGAACAGCTGAACAGAAATGCTGAGCCCACGAGGGCAAGGAAGAGGAAAACCTGTTTGATATCATGTGGGTACTGACAAAAGCAGAACTCGGATTTCCACCTACCTTTTTAGACAACTGACTGTCCTTTTGAGGAATTAAATGAGAAAGTTGAATCAAATTGAATTACATCTTATGGAATTAAATTAGTTATAGGGGTTGGATTAATTCTGTGGTCAGCTAACTCTAGTTCTGTTTCACTAGATTCTCTCTTGGCTCATTTATTCTCCCTTATTTTCTTTTTTATACTTTTCTTCCTTTATTCCTTTAATCTCACCTGTACAACCACTTTTTAAATAATACACATATACAGACCCATCTTCATGCAGAGCATTCCAAGATAATTTCTCCGTCTTCTTTTTTTTTTTTTTTTTTT
>VXBN01002260.1:166940-179173 GCA_013397395.1 Sinosuthora webbiana
TAATTTAGTTGCATTTAAGTGAGCTACTGTGAACGGGACAGAAGTATTTCTTCAAGTCAATAGAGTTCAAAATGTTTTACTAAAATAAAATACAACTGCAGTTTATATTTTAAATTTGATGAAAGTATAATCCATGCAAAAACTTCTCCAACTAAGATATTAATCATATATTGCTATAATAGCAGAGAATTGAAGAAACTAGGCAATCTCTCACTGCACAGGCCATTTCAAGTAGATTGAAAAAAGCCCCAGAGAGCACCATACATGCACCTCCAATAAGTGGAGTCTGGATGATTTAAGAGAATTTCATACTCTGGGCGAGAACTTGTTGCAGAGCTAAAAGCCCAGATTTTATCATACGTGTACTGAAAAATGGAAGAAGAAAACAGAAATGTATGGATAAAGCAGTTAGAATCCTTGGAGAAGCTGCATGATACACAAAAAAGTAACTAATTTTTGAGCTTGTAAATTGTGCTGTTAGAAAATATGTAAAATACTTCTGGGATATATAATTTTCACTTCTTGCTTTAAACATTACTTACTGTTCCTTTCAAGTCCAATAATACTCTCATTTATTCTGGCTTTTTTTTTTCTTTTTTTTTTTCTTTTTTTTCCTGCTAAGAATTTCTATCTTAACAAAAGATTGTTTTTTTCAAAGTTCTCAAAAGTGAGAAACTGTTTTTCTCTTTCTTATTTTACAAAGATGACCATCTGATGATGTAATCAATTCAGTGTCTCCCCCTCATTCCAAAATTTCATACCTCACTGGAGTTACACTACATGAAAGATTTGTCTCTCATGAGAGTCATTAAGAATTCACTGCTTTGGCCCTTTGGAGAGCACTGTGATTGCTAGACAACCTGGGTGTATGTTATAAACATGAGAGCAAGGAGTAAACAAAATATTTCCTTACACATTTCTCACCTGACAAAATCATGGTTTATTCTTATTGAAATAAATAGCATGTAACTATTAAGTATAAATCTTTTTTTTTTCTTAATAGAGCTAATACTGAAAAAACTATCCTAGAGTCAGTTGAAGCAACATTCATATTTTTTCAAAGCATGATTTTGCCATTTATGTAAAATTTATACTAAAATCCATGACTTTATTCTTCAAGTTTTCCTTTGTTTAAATGTGCATTAAGCCTTACAACCTACTTGTGATTAAACGTGGTGAACAAACAAAAAGAAATATTTCTCATTTCTAATCATACGCTGCATGTCTGGGCCCGAGCCATTAGCTGCTATGCTGATTACTTCTGCATCTTAAGTGGGGAGCAGTCAATGGCGTTGTTCCCAACCCAAATCCATTCTGCTCTGCTGTGATCTTCCAGCCACACACCAGACACAACCACAGTGTTTCCATAGGGCACCACCATAAGTGAGTTTGTAGGGCCAACAGGAATTCCAGATTTACCTGGTAGGTTTCCCAGAATTTCCCCAAGCCCATCCCCTGCTGATGAACCTCTTCTATGTCAATAACGGTGGCTCTATGTGTTTGCTTTTTATAATACTAATATATAATATGACCTCTGTAATAAAATATCCACCACCACCTTGGACTAACTGCAGATCAAATTTTAGAAATGAGATTTTTTTCTTGGCAACATCTGCACAAATGAGAAAAAGACAAATTAAATAGTCCTACGAAGAAAAAATTAAATAGTTCTACTAAGAAAAAGAGAAACCTAGGCACTAAAGTCTAACTGCTTTTATTACATTTAGAAGATAAGGATAAATTATTTCTTCATTTACTTCTTTTGGTATGAAATTGCAAAGTGGCTCCTAACATTTCTTAGACCTTCCCCTCCTGCACTTAAAAAAAAGAAAAAGTGAGAATTTCAAAAATTATGTATTTAGCTCATGTGAAAATGGGATATAACCTTTAGAGAGTGGTGAAAAAGTTGAAGAGATTTTCCATGCTCCTTATTGAAAAGACTACAGTAATGGTCACACCTGACATATAAAAGCTTGTAACAGCTGTTATGAAACATTTTCATAAGACTATGAAACTGGTATAAAAAAGTACAATATTAATTTACTTGTCTTTTCTCTAATTCTGTGATCAGCCTGTGATCAGTGGGGACAGGGAATCTTTAAATGATGAAATATAATTTTTAATGTGTTAGAATATGTTAGCAAAATATACAATTTTTCTATTACTTTTCATACATTTAGCCCTTTTTGAAGGAAAATAAAATGTCCATCTTCTAGGATGAATTGAATGGAAATCACTTGGTTCGCTTTTCACGTGTTATTTCTGTATATGGCACAATTCGCAAGACTTGATGAAAATTCCAGAAAGAAAATGCTTTGCAGTTTCTATTTGTACAGGACAGCAGATAAACACCTTCAAACTCCATCAAATGAACTGAAGAATAATTCATCATTTCTCATGAGCCACTAGAAAGCGATAGATCATAATCAAGAACACAATTTTTTTCACAATTATTTTACATCACACACAATGTGGTCACCTGCAAGAGAAATTTCATTAGAATTTTCTGTCAGTCATGCTCTGTCATACAGGAGATACAGGCTTCCTTCTTAACATTGTTGTCTGGAGCAATAACAGGAGGCATTGGAATGTGATTTGAACACCAAAACAAAAGAGCACAACACTCCTTTCACTTTATTGCAGAGCCCAGTTCATAATTCAAACTGTGATCTTCTCTAACTCTGCTATTTAATTCACCTCCAAAAGTACTGAGTGTTTAGTTGAAGTAGGAAGGAATCAGAAGTGATATCTGTGGTTCCAGGAAGGACAGGGAACATGATGGGAAAATCATAATTATTATGATTGACAGGTAACACATATATACTTACCCAACGAAACACACCAAAATGCTTTTCCTTTATGCTTATTATGAGCAGCAGAAATATCTGGTTTTTTGATTGTAACACTCAGTAAGAATGAATATATTGTTTAAAACAATCACTGATAGTATTTTGTATTACTGCAAAGAGGATCAAAGATTGTTACTGATCCAGTGTTGCACTTGACAATAATTATTCCTCTTTTCTCATAGGCCTCCTACTAACCAACTTTAGGTTAGGAAAATACTACATGTTTATAAAACCAGGTTGACCATAACTGCTTTCATAAATATTGGTTAGAGTAGCCATAATTTGTTAACATAAACCGATTAATTACAGATCTAAATAGTCCAGATTTAGGTTTCCTGAGTGGATTTTTTTTCAATTTTCAGATTAGCATTGGCCATGGACTGACTGCTACTAGTCAGATGGGTAAAGAACACATAGGAATGTGTAACTGTAGTAGTTTTGTACAGAATCTATAAAAAGAAATCACCCATAAAATTTGCAATTGCACTCAGAAGAAACAGGCAAACCTAGGAATCACAGCTGCAATATTTTACATTCAGGTCCATCTTTGCCCTCTATTAAAATTCCCTTTGAGTAGATATTATTTTTCATGTAGCACACCAAAGGATAATGCCTTGCCAAATGTTTCTTAGAGATTGTTATAGAACTTCGGGTTTCATTTGGTATTATACTTATCAGACTCCTTGCAGGGTGTGATTCATTGTCACCTATCTCCACTGTGCCCTCTTTAAATCAGGCCTTTGTACTGCAACATTCACCTGCAACCTTGAAAACTGTGCATCCAACAGGAGCTGTTTACCTCCTCAACATATCAGAATTCTATCTTAAACTTACAGAATAGAAGTATATTTTTCAGTGGGGTCTTCATCCTGTATGCTGTTCCATACTAGAAAGATCCAAACAGATTTTGCTAAGAATATTATTTACCTGGCACAAGACCCCAGAAACCCTCACTAAGGGTGGTTAAGGAAGAAAACAGGTGAAAAAATGTTCAGAAATGATATATAAGATTCCTTTTTTCCTAATTTAAATCATCTTAAAATGCTTCTGTTCAGCTGCCAATGCATAAAGAAGTTTAATTTGGCAGAACTTCTGCTTGGAAGAACACAATGTCCTGAAGTGGGTTTTCTTATGGAAAACCTTCCTGTTAGCTTTCAGTATGCACAATATCCACCAGTGCTACACCAATAAGCTAAATCCAGAGAATGTATATAAACACAAAGGCAAAGGGTGTGCATTTCCCATTGGTAAATGAGTCTGAGTTTAAATTAATGGAAACTGGGTACTCTACAGGGAGTCCAACTGTCATGCAAATTACAGTAACTTATCCTATGATTTGTCTGACTTTGTTCTTTCTATTTTTAAAACCCAAATCCTCATATTTCTTCCTGTGATTTACTTCATGAACAGCATTTTGATTTGATTTTGCACATAGGGATACAGCTCTTATTACAGGTTATGGCTAAGCTTCTTTCATATTTGTGCCCAGAAGTCCCAGAACAACTGAACTGGAAACCACTAGCTTTGACATAAAGATGGATTTTCTTATTGACAGTCATAAATAACAAAAAACAGAAAAAAGTTTTCAGTTTTGTCTAATAAATTCAGTGACAACTGAAGCTCCTTGCAAAACTTTTCTGGCATGGTGAAAAGCATCTTGTGATATAATAGAGATAATTGCAAACATCATTAGAAGGAATGATCTCAATCTTGCATTAGAAATCAAATACCCTTATTTGCCAGTATGTTGTTTTAATAAACTAAAATGAAAACTGTGATATCCTTCAGTAATGATCCAAAATGGCTTAATTATTCTCTTTAAAGTGATTGTGGTTTGGACCATCAGAGCAGATTGTCATAAGAATTTTAACAAACTTTTGATGTTTAAAGCCACACTAAGAATGAGCTATATCCAAGTACAGAAAAAAACCAATATTTTATTTATAATCTTAGTTTAGTGTTTGAACTACAAATTCTCGTTCTAGAATTGCTTAAAAGATCATGGGTTTTATAGGCTTTCACAAGTAAATTAATTTTTGGTTGTTTTTTTTTTTTTTACTTTTTTTTTCCATTTTTTCACAGAATGGTGCCTTCGGTAAATACAGAGCAAATCATTACATGGAGCAAAAAAATGTTTACTTGTTTTTCTGACTTGCAAAGTTACTGGTATTACTCCATTCTCTGCTGAATAATTTCAAAAAGGGCATGAGAAAACAAAAGAAAAAAGAGAAAGTGACAAAATAGACCGAATCTCACCACTAGAATTCACCATAAAAATTCCCAAAGTGTAACAGAATTCTTACAAAATTTCCTAGATCAGTTCTTTTAGGGAATCAAGATCTCCTATGAAAAATATGGCAAATGGGAGTCAGGGTAGGTTGGGCAGGAAAACGGGAACGAGGAGGGTAAATAACTGCAGCAAAAACAGGTTCTGAGGAATACACATAATTTTGTCTGCTTTAGATCACAATAGAATTTTTAATAAATAAATTTCTTTTTCTTTGTAAAGACACTTTTGAAACAGTAGATTTAGCCCAGTCATTTGTGTCATTTGTTTTATAAACCATCTTTTGTTGTCCCCCCACCCACCCCTTAATGTCATAAATGTTTTAGATTTGAGTCTCTTGAACATTGTCTTTTGAGTTCATTCGGATCAATAACGGTTCATGCACTGAACTGTGTATTGAATTTATTGTGTTAACTGTTGTTGTGTGGTTGAAAGGAGATTTATAAGAGTTATAGTGATTTAAGTGCTCATGCTCTATTGCTGGCATGGGCAAATGACTCTCTAAGGGTGTGTCACCTGTAAGCTCATCATCCACATTAATGATCTCTACAGTCCGTGTTGGAGCATGATGGTTCTGCCGGTGATGCTGTTTCCTCATTTTGTAGAAAATTACCAGCATCACAGCAGCCATGAGAGTGATAGCCACAAAACAACCAATTATGATTTTGGTAGTCTTCATAACCTCATCTATTCCTGGGATCCCGTTGTTTGCGTCCGTCACAGGAATGGTGAACGTTTTTTCTGTTGATCTTGTGCTCTGTGGAGTGAGTGAGGTTGTCATGTTAATGGTTTCCCAGTTGGTAACTGGTGTGGGCCCAACCTGCTCTGTGGTCTGTGCCTCATCCTGAGAAGGTTCCACAGTCTCTACCGTGACGGTTGAGAAGTACGTGTAACCAGGGTTATCCAGGGCGGTCACATTCAGCGTGGCAGAAGCCGTGGTATTCCCAACAGAGTTACTCACCATGCATGTGTACAAACCCGTGTCTTGCACAGTTACCTTTGTAAAATTTAATGTGCCATCGCTGAGCACAGCAATCCGAACTCTGTATGCCCCATGCGTCATTACAGATCCATTTGGAGTAATCCAAGATACAGAGGTCAGGGAGGTCGATGCCCGGCATTTCATCTCTGCAGCCATGCCTTCTGTGACGTTGAGGTCTGCTGGTGGCTCCACTATGACTGGAGCATAACATGTGAAGTAATTCAGGTCCAGCTCTCCAATGTACCTTCCTTTTAAACTGGGAGGCGTGTGGCAACGGGCACAGCATGCAGTATTGGAAGGTGCCTTGTCTTTAATCCACCAGCTGAGCCAAAGGATATCACAGTTGCAGTTCCAAGGATTGTGATGCAAGTGGATCCTTTCTAGGCGGAGCGGTGTGAACAGGTCATGAGGCAGTAGTGTTAGATTGTTGTGTGCCAGGTTGATCTCTACAAGTGACTGAAGGTTATCAAAAGCATTCCTTTCTATCACTTGAATCTGGGACTGTATCATCCACAATTTCTGAAGATGCATTAACCCTTGGAAAGAACCTGGCCGGATGGCAGTCAGGTGATTCCCAGAAAGATCTAACTCATCCAGTTTTACAAGTGGAGTAAGGTTAGGAATCTCTCGAAGATTGCACATGGCAAGGTTCAAATACCTCAAGTTGGACAGACCTTCAAAGGCACCTTCTGAGATGTATGAAAGCCTTTTCAATTCCCCCAAATCCAACCTCCGGAGAGAAGGGATTCTGTTAAAAGCATAAGAAGGGATGCTCTCAATGGGGTTGTTTCTCAACCACAGTTCCTTCAGTTTTGACAGGTATACAAAAGCCCCATTTGGGATAGTGGTCAGACGATTGTCAAAGAGTTCCAAAGTGTTGAGATTGGCCAGACCATTGAAAGCCCCTATTTCAATTGTTCTGATGTGATTCCTGCTGAGTTGCAGGATTTCTAGGTGCCTCAGATGTTTGAAGCTATTAACTTTAATGATTTGGATCTGGTTCTCATGGAGATTGAGTAGCCGGGTGTTGGTGGAGATGCCGTCTGGCACGTCTCTAAGATTTTTCCGTACACAAATCACCTTACTGAACTGGTTGCTGCAGGAGCAGACAGAAGGGCAAGTTTGAGCCCTCACTAGACCAGCCACCACAAGAAGCTGAAGAGCCAACAGCACCACAAGCAGGGGGTCAAATAGGGCCCTGTTAAACCTAGGACCTATCATTATCTGCTGTGGATGTAAGGTCATCTTGTTCAACATTCATAATTTATTTGGTGTTGGTCCTTCTGGAGTTTGAATCGTCTGCAAGAAAGGAAGAAAGGAGAAGAAGATTAAATTAATTTCAAATAATTATGTTCTCTTAACAAAGGCTTCTTTCAGTCAACTCTACCAATTTCTTGAAATTTGACAGTGAGAACAGCTATAGAATTTCTAATATTATTTTTCTGTACAGATAGGTATATCAGCTGCAAGTGCCAATGAGATAAGAAATAGCCATACATTAGTTCTCCTGCACATTCCAATGTAAAATGTACGTAGGTGGACAGCAGATAAGAAGTTCAACCACAACGAATACCTAACAGAAATGTAACTCAGGAGAGTTGAAAGAAAGGACCAGCAAAAGGCAAAAGCTAGTAACACAGGAATCTACTAAGATAGGAACTATCAGAGTTTTCAAGGTGTTAACCTTTTTTACACATTGCAAGACAAGACAACAGATAATACGAAAAGCAAGTGTAGACTCCTGTCTGGTACGGGTAAAAATCCTTGTCTATACAAACATGATGCCTGAATCAGAATTTAACTAGAAGTAAGTCTCTAAAACTGAGTGTCATGCAGATGATGGAGCAAGATCTTGCCTATAAAAAAAAAAAAAAAAAAAAAAAAAAAAAAAAATTAAAATAAAGCATGCTGAGCATCACCCAATTTAATGATATGTCCTCTTCAATTCTTTTGTTTGGCACCAGCAGCAGAGAAACACTCATTAACAAATGTGTACTGAACACAGAAATGAAAATAGCCATTTATTTTAAAATGCTGAAAAATATCCCTGTAGCTGCAGGGTTGGCAGTTTCATTGGTACCTTGAAAAAACTCTCAAAAAATTCTTACTGCAAAGGGAAAAAAGACCTTTACACTACAAATGGCCATTACCATTTTAAGAACTTCAGTACTGATTCATGTGTGGCAGTTTTTATAGTCCCCAGCCTTCATTTCTGTTCATTTTCAATCTGCTGCTCAGTTCAAGATTCCTCTGTTGCCGAGATTAATGAAATTTCTTATAAATCAGCCAAAAGTGAAGTCTTAGAAATTACAGCAAGCTTAAAGCATATTTATAACCTAGGGCACCTAGATGGATAGTATGTATATACTCAGTAAAAAGAAATACCATAAGGCAATGGTTTTCCACTCCGGGCTCCAAATTGATTAATTTTATGTAAAAAAAGAGACTTTTCTTAAAAAAAAACAAACAAAACAAAACAAAAACAAAAACAAAAAACATACAAACAAACCCCAAAACACCCACATTAAGAAACCCCAACATCCCCCCAAAAAACCAAACAAAAAACCCAAACAGAAACCCAAGCCAGGAAAATATATTAACTTTCATCTCACAGCAATTAATTCAATGAAAGACTGTTTTTTCCTAATTATATATTCAGACAGTGCATTTTTGAGAATTCATTTCTGCATTTTTAAAAAACCTGTTATAAGGGTTTAGAGCTAGCAAGTGTTCTCATCTCATTTTTAATAATTTACTGCAGAGAAAGCCAATATAATGGTAAAAAAATACATGAAGGGAACTAGAAAGTCTGGGCTGTATCTGTATATTTGATCTCTCTGTATGTGCTATTTATAAAACATCAGTCTTGTTATGAAAGATTCATGAAACTAACGTGTTTTGCAACCTTGAGCAAGTCACTCAGCTTTCTCCCTCTGCAGCTTACACTTCTGTCCCATGGCTCTGGAGAACCCTGTGGCTGTAGTGTCAGATGTTACTGCTCCCACTCCTCCATCCCTTCTCTCTGCCAACAGCTGTACTCCTGAGCATCAGCTTCATGGCTTTAGGATAATATACTAGATTAGATGAGGGGTGGCTGCTCTACACACCTTCCTTTTCACTGCAGGCTCACAGGGTCACTTATCTCTTCAGAGGTGCTGAACAGGATGTATGGAGAAACACTCTAATCACTAAAATTCAAGTTCGCTCGCAAAAGTCCAAGTGTAGTAAAACTATCTTCAAAAAGCAGGTGAAAAGGCCATAGTTCCCATCTTTTTTACAGAGTTTTGAAAAAAAACCTGTAATTGTGGTCAGAAGAATTTTATTAGAGCTTAATATCAATTTTAATGTCCTTAGTTAAGATCTGTGACCCATGAATTTTGCTGCTGAATAGTAATTAACCATCATCTGTGATAGTTAATTTATTGTATTAGCATTTTTGTCACTTTTTAAATTCTTTTTATTTTTTTTGTGCAGCAATTTGTTTTTCCTTTCTCATTTTTAAAATTCTCCTAAAACTTATATGCTAATGACTTGGGCTGAAGAATGAATTCCATTAACAAGTAATAAAACAGACACAGAAACACAACAAACCAATTATTTTACCATTGCACTGCGTGCAATGTTTTTGTCTTCACTGAAACTGGGATGAGAACTGAGCCTGCTATGTCTGCCTTCAGAGCTGCCAGTTATCCTTGTCTAGAAGTCTGGTGAGGCACAGGCAGCATGTGGGGCTTGCTGAGGTACAGGAATCTTCTTCTCAGACCAATTCACTACTAAAGGCCACCTTTGTAGGATGTCATATAGTTTCTCTACCTTACTTTTTGTGACTGTCTGCCCTCAGTCTTGTATCCTGGATTCCCTGAAGGACCAGGAAAGCTCTAGCATTTGTAGAACAAAAAAGTACAGAGAAATAAGAAAGGCCATGGGAGAGCAAGCACCCTCACCATCAGACTGTGTATGCACCAAGTCCTTTAGCTGCTCTTTCCCAGCCTCGATAAAGCTGATGACCCCAAGCCATGCTGCAAGCACTCCAAGGCATTTTACTCCTGTTACGATTACTTGAACCTGATGGTACCTCCCAACATTTCCTTTTCCTAGTTCTTCATCCAGCAAATCTTCCCTTTTCATCACTACACATACGCTCCATGGGGGAAAAAAAATTTTTTACTTGAACACAGTACATCATTACAACAAATAAATTACCCAGTTATGAGACTGATCAGTAAATGTTGTCTAACCCAAACCAAAATGTTTCCATGTCTCAGTTGCAAAAAGATTTTTGAAATGAATGCTTTTATCTTCTTAAGATAGATTCCCTATATCCTTCCTATTTTTGGTTATTGACTGAAACAATGAATCATTCACATAGAACAGCTTTTTCCTTCTACTGAAGGCCAAAATTGTCTGTGGCTTTTACATTTACTGTTCTCCCTAGTCCTGTCCTAGGGATGTCTCAATCAAACATATGCCTCAGTAAAATGATCCATCAAAGACCTCCAGGGAAATCTGACACCATCAGGTTTCTGTACAATTCGAATCTGTCCATACTTCAAATACAAGTTCGGTTACTGACTAATTGATAGCTTCTCTGAGTCTAAAATTTTGAAGACAGGATCACCTTTTTGTGATATGTGAATACAAAGTTCTAGATATGTTTTCACAAACATGTTTTCACATGTTTGATCTTTCTGTGTCTGTCTAAGCCATATCTTGTTTAATATATAAGTACAGAATATCTATATTGCCATCCCTCTGCAAGATTTACCAGGAGGCAGTGAGTGAAAATCTTAGTTTTTGCAGCCACCATTTGATTTATATTACTTGACATTTATTTATATTACTTGACTTTTTCCCCTCTTCTTTTGCAATACAGGAAGCAAAATGCAGTTTTTAGGACAAGACCACACCAAATGCACTTGGTGCTGCTAAAGTACAGGGGAGCTGATGATCCAAAATGTGACCATGACCAGCAGAAAATATACTAGGCAATACCTTGCTAGTCCTCACTTCCAGCTACTAAGGTTTGCATGAGGCTGACATATGGCAGTAAGATTCCTAAGTGGCAGGAAGAATGTAATAAAATGATCCTTTCCTTTATACTGGTGGATTTCCAGTTCTCAGAGCTTAAATATTCAGGCAGTCTTGGTGCAGGTATTTCATGTCAGGGCAATTTTAAATCATAAATATCTTGGAAATACCCTGGAAAAAAAATTAGCCAGCACAAAATCACAGTGGAAAATTAATTTAAAGCCTTGAAGGGTGTTATGGAAATATTTTAATGGGCTTTACATAAAGATCCATCTGGAGCTCTGTACTAGAGTAATTTAATATTCAATACCTATTTATGCTAGAGACACATGAAGGTTTAGATTTACAAACCCACACATGGAACACAGACCATCAACCAGCTTCTTCAGTATTTGTTGACACCTCTTTGTCTTCCAAGTAATTTTTTTTCATATTTCTAGTACCAAAATAGCAACTCTATGGTCAATTCAATACCACGACTGCCCTCTGCTGTATAGTCAAAAAATTTAGCTTAAAATGTTAAGAATTTCCTTACTACACAGTCAGTTCCCCAGACACAGTACAATTATCAAATGTGTTTCCAAACATAACCTTACGTCTGTCTGTGGCACTGCTCTAATCACCACAGCATATATCATCTGTTTTTTTAGCACAGTCATGTATATTCTTTTTATGGCCATGGAGACATTCCCAGACATATATGGAGAGTTGTTCTTTTGGCTTTTTATTTGCACAGAAATATTTTTTTTTTTTTTCTGAAATTGACATTTGATATGCACGTTGTCCTCTGTATAGCTTATCTGACTCTTTGTTACTTGATGTACTACACATTTTCCTCTGAGCTAAAAGCAGTGCCCTCTCAAGATCTAGAGCAGAAGATGAAGCAAGGAATGACAGAGATAATCTACCTCTGCAGCTATGCACAGTGCAGCTTTCCTTGGGGACCGCTTGAAGGATGCCATAGTTACCCTATTGAAATGTAACTTTGCCAAATGTGTATGCAGAGATTCCTTCCTTATGGGCATTGTAATAGTACCTCCTTTTCTCTCTCTCTCTTTTTTTTTTTTTTTTTTTTTTTTTTTTTTTT